>BJCM01154663.1:0-24929 GCA_018326385.1 Flaveria bidentis | reverse complement strand
CGAGTGAAGATGGCACGAAAGATCCTCGATCTCCGTAGGAAGGTAATAATGCTAGATAAGTCTGAAGCATTCCTTGAGGTCAGATCTAGATGAGCACAAGTGTTGTGCTTGGTGCTCATAGTCCAACGACTAGCCATCTGTTACACAATGCATATAAACGCTAGTGTCCGTCAATGAGTAATAATTTCAATCATTTGAACTTGAAATTTTTTTTGTTCTGTCGTGCGAATGAAACTGTGCTACTGAGATCTAGTCGTGCGAATGAGCAGTGCGACTGAGATCTAGTCGTGCGAATGACCACATACGTACGACCGAACATGCGACTAGTCTCATAGGCACGCTATCTCATGCGTTTACACCAGTCGTGCGACTGAACTCATATGCATGGTTCAGTTGTGCGGTTTAGCCATTCGCCTTGCTCAATCGTGCGACTAAAGTTCATCAGGTTGTCCATTCGCATGACAGACTTATTGTTCAATTCAAATCAAATTTTGAGCAAACTTCAATGTTAGACGTCGTGGTTTGGCTCATTAGACTCACATTTTACCAACAGAACACATTATGACCTTTAATCTCACAATGGACATAGTTTTATTAGTTTATTAGTTAAAGTAAGTCTCGGTTTCTTTTAGGGTTCATATCAATTGATTTTGGGGCATGAATCGATGCACATTTTCATTGATTTCACCCCTGAGTACCTGTATAATCACAACAGATCGTCAGTAAGCAATAATCAAAGATCTAGAGTGCTCAAATGAGAATAGGGCAGAGTAACGGTGCTTCGTGCGATTTAGGGGTGATTTGGGAGTGATGAACGACTGCGACCAACTCCCCCTCTATTTATACTAGGGTTTCCTACAGTCGTGCGACTGAGCCCATTCGCATAGTTGATTCGTGCGACTGGAGACCAGCCGTGCGACTAGCACAGTCGATTACTTTCAGTCGTGCGACTAGAAGTCAGTCGTGCAACTGTGTCATTCGGTCACCTTCATCCATGCGATTGGCTCAATTTAGTCATCAAATCGTGTGATTTTAGTCATGCTAATGGTCTAATCGCACGTATGTCCCATACGTGTGGGTTAATCGTGCGATTGGGCTCATTCGTATCCTCCAATCGTACGACTGGTCCATACCCATGGTCAAGTCGTGCGAATGAATCATACTCATGGTTTTGACTTTATGACCATTCCATATATTACACCCTTTAACTTATTGATTAATCATTTTGAGCATTCGATCATCTCAGACATTATCCTTTTTAACTTTGAAAGCTTTTGATCACCTCAGACGTGATCATTTTAAAACAATTTGTCACGTCAGACGTGACTCGTTTTACATTTGAAAACATGTGTGGTCACCTCAGACGTGACCCTTTTAAAATGATTAAGTTCCTGATTCAATTCCATGACATAGTCCGATGTTTAACAAACTCAAATGAGACAATTTAAATAAAATAACAGAAATAAATTGAAATACAAAACTAAGACATGTTTTTGTGGTTTTGTGAGGGGTAGTTCCTAAGATATAAATCTAAAGAATTCATTTCCTGAAAAGGCGGGTTCAATTTATTTTGACCATACATGGACCAATTCAATTTGGAATCATACAAGAAATGCAAATCATTCGGGACATGTTATCAAAACCTTTTGATACTCTATTCTTGTTTTTCATCTAGAGTCGTTAGCAATTTTAGGAAATCATACTTGTACTATTAGATCTGCACATTGATTTGGACTTTCAAGAATTATAGTCACGATGATTGTCAGTATTCTTGTCCTCTTAAATCCATACATAGACTTTCAACACAGATTGGTGATAGTTTAAGGTTTAATTATTTCAAGCAACATTTGTGAATCCCACGCTTATGTGGTAATCAACATTCCTCAGGAGATTTTTGAGCGGTCTACAGGTATTTTGACAAAAAGAAACTATTCTTAGAGCTTTCAAAGAGAAGCCAAGCCTCAGGTCAGTGCCATCGCACAGCAGAGGCGGCATACAACAATGAATTATAGAATATCTAGGTTATTCTTATCCTCAGGTCAGTGCCATCGCACAGCAGAGAGGCGCACAACCTATCTTCTTGCTAGAGCATCTTTATTTTTCTTTTGCACATAACGCACCAACAACATAAGTTATTAGCTTGATTGCGTTTATTTTTCCTTTTTTTCATGCTTTGCTCTTTTTATGGTCATCCGCACACATTTGTGGCATTTATTTGCTCGTCACCCCTTATTGGAATTTTGTTGATTGTGTTAACCAGTGATAAGATGGGAACCCACAGTCAGTTGTAAAGTTTAGTTTGATCTTGAAATCACCAACAAGGTCTAATCATTTATTGTGTTGAATCTACCGACATATCATCTGTGGTCTAGCAACCTCTAGGTCTACTTTTTTTGTGTTACCTTAGTAGTAACCAGTTTTACTATCATTTTTCCTTTTATATTGCTTAGACTACACAGACTTATACTTTGAATTTTGCGTCTTATTCAATTTAAACTTTTAAAATCCCAAACGGTTTGTTCCCGTGTACTATCATTTTCCATCGTTATTGAATTAGTATATCACACGTACGATCATATTTCTATCAGCTAGCCTTTCCTCCTCCCTCGTTTTTTTTAATGCTACTAACTAAACCTATTCTCCCCCTAAAATTCTGAAACCGTAAGCGAATTGCGTTTTTAGGATTTTAATAAGCTATGAAATAACATTGATTTAATGAAAACATAAAGTAAAAATAAAATAAAATACAAGAAAGTAAAAGAAAATTTACTATGCGCATCGAACTACACATGGTCATCTTCAGGAATTACATCACCTTTCTTTTTAACACCGTTGACCTCTAACAAATATTGAAAACGTGGTTTATCAAAAGGCTTTGTATAGAGGTCAGCGCCTTGAAAATCAGTGTTTATTTTTACCACATCGATTAGGTTCTTTTCAAAACAATCACGTATAAAGTGATATTTTATTCCGATGTGTTTGGTCTTACGATGTTGGACCGGATTTTTAGTTACTGCAATTGCAGCAGAGTTATAAACAAAAATAGGAGTAGAAGAGTATTTCAAACCGTAATCCTGCATTTGCTGTTGAATCCATATGATTTGTGAACATCAACTTGCAGCGGCAACATATTCAGCTTCGCAGGTTGACAGAGCAACCGAGGTCTGCTTCTTACACTACCAGGTTACTAATCGTCTCCCAAAGAATTGACATCCCGCTGATGTAGACTTGTAGTTCATCTTGCAGCCTCCGTAATCCGAGACACTATATGCCGTAAGCTCAAAGTCATTGTCATGAGGATACCACAACCCAAGTGTTGGTGTACCCTTCAGATAACGAAATATCCTTTGACCCCTATTAGATGGTTAACCTTTGGCTTCGCCTGATATCTTAAACATAGACATGTCGTATACATGATATCAGGTCTTGAGGCAGTGAGGTACATGAGAGAACCAATCATTCCTCGGTACATACTTGGTCTCATGGAGAAATATTCCCTTTGGTGTCTGATCCACCTGTAGCCCGAGAAAGAATTTCATCTCTCTCATTGCACTCATTTCAAACTCAGCCTTCATTACTGCTTCAAACTCTTTACATAAATCTTTGTTCTTGGAACCAAAGATTATGTCATCTACATAAATTTGAACGAGCAGTAAATCTCCATCCTTTTCTTTTATGAACAGCGTGCAGTCAATTACACCTGTGCGAAAGCCATTTTTCACAAGGTGAGTCGAGAGTTTCTCATACCAGGCTCTGGGAGCTTGATGAAGCCCGTTTAAAGCCTTGTCGAGATTGTAAACTCTGTCCCGATGATATGGAACATCAAATCCCTCGGGTTGACTGACGTACACTGTCTCTCGGATTTCACCATGAAGGAATGCACTCTTCACATCTAGTTGATAAACTTTAATCTTCATATAGGATGCATAGGCAAGGAAGATGCGAATGGCTCATTGTAATCTATTCCCTCGACTTGTTGAAATCCCTAAACTACAAGTCGAGCCTTGTTTCTGATGATCAGACCTTGATCACCTTTCTTGCATTTCAAGACCCATTTGGTCCCAATGACCTTAGCGCCTTTAGGTCTATCCACTAGAGTCCATACACCTAACTTCTAGAACTGAAGAAGTTCTTCTTGCTTGGCACTCACCCATGCCTCGTTATTCAGGGCTTCACTTACATACTTTGGCTCAAATTGAGACACAAAGCAACGATATGCACCATCGTGAAGGTATAATTTTTCCATTACCGAGGCATAATCAGCTGAATACAGCTGATTTCTAGTCTGAACTCCTGATCTGACATCTCCGATAACATTATCCAAAGGATGATAGACGTTTAAGCATGATCCAGGAGTGGTGGGAACAACTACCTCAAAATCGAGATTATAAACATTAGGTTCTGTATCTGAGGCAGTAAGAGTTTGAGGTTCCAAAGACCCAGAGGCATCAATGTAAGATGCTTATGGACTTGCAGGAATAGGAACCTATTCCTCCTGATTGTTCGGATCATTTTCCACAGCTTCTTCATCAGAGGAGGAGTCACTATCTTCAAGTGCTCCCCCTGAGTTGTTAGATGAGCTACTTTGTGAACCGAATGATGTTGAATCTAGAGCCGATGTGTTCAAGACATCATACATCATCTTGGTTGCCAACTTGTCGTCAGAAGTGGAGAGTGGTATGTTGAAGGACTTGAAGAATCCATCATAGTCAAAAAAGAAAGCGGGTCCTTTTCCAGCAGGTGGTGTGGTGTATCTCTAAACATCAAGATTGCACCACACTTCTACTTGACCCGTAGAGTTGTTGTAAACTCTCTTGTTCGGTATGTTGTATCCTAAAAAGATACCTTCATCAGCCTTCTCGCTGAATTTTCTTTAGTATGGTTCACAGTGCGCCAAACGGCTCGAGATACTCTAGATTTGGTTTACGTCATTGTCGTAACTCGTAACATGTCTTGCCATGGTGTTTAACTATCAGAACTCGATTCAACGTGTAACACGTATTTGCTACTGCCTCGTTCTAGAATTGGATAGGCAGTTTCGAGTCTGCTAGCATTGTCCGTGCAGTCTCTATCAAGCTGCGATTTTTCCTTTCAGCAACCCCGTTCATCAGAGGAGTGTAGGCAAAGGTGAACTGGTGCACAATTCCCTTTTCCTTTCCGTAAGCATCCATCCATTGGTTCTTGAACTCGGTTCCATTGTCTGAGCGCACTTGACGTACCTTTAGCTTGTAGAGGGACTCCAGTGTAGTTACTAATTCTTTGAATGATTCAAAGGTTTCTGACTTGGATTTCAGAAATATTACACAAATGAATCTTGAGTAGTCATCAGTAACCACATAGTAGTACAAGTCACCTGCGATGCTTCTTGTACTGACTGGACCAAACAGATCCATATGAAGAAGCTCAAGAGGAAGTTCGATTGAATGAACTTTCTTTTCCTTATGAGTCTTCTTCGTCTGTTTTCCCTTCTTGCATGCAACACAGAAATCCGGAAGTTGGAAGTTTTTGACGTTAACTCCTTGCACTAGATCATTCTGGATCAAGTGATTCATCTTCCTTGGATTAATGTGTCCCATTCTCCTATGCCAAGAGATGGAATCCTTCTCAGTAGCTTTTGACAAGAAGCACTGAACTTCACGATTCGTTGTGGAGGCCTTTGATAGGTCAAAGACATACATGTCATTATATCTTGACGCAGACATTAATACTTGGTCATCCGGGATCACATAGTCCTTTTTCAGGACATAGCACTTCTTGTAGTAAAATACTACTTTAAAGCCTTTATCACATATTTAGGAAACAGAAAGCAAGTTATTTTGAAGTTGTTGAACGTAGTTTACGTTGTCACACTTCACTTTCTGATTACCCACCTCCCCTTGAGTTGTGATATACCCACCTTTATTTCCAGCAAATGAAACATGGCCTCCTTTGATTTGTTTAACATTTGATAAGAGAGACCTATTGCCTGTCATGTGGCTAAATGCTCCGCTATCTACAATCCACGTGTTTGTTTCAGCACTATATCGAACACCCTGCACATTCAATTGAAAACATTAGTTCAGGTTAGGGACCCAAGCCTCTACTGGCTTGGGTTTCCCTGAGGCATAACACATCATAATTTCAACCTATTGACCTGTAGAGGGTGAGGGAAATTCAAATGTCTTCTTGTTCTCATTTTCAAACAGAGGGATTGATTTTTCTTTCCATAAGCCAGCTTTGTGTAAGGCCTGTTTGTGATAAACAGACGACTGGCTAATGGGTTGAACTTTAGGTTCGTTAGCCCTTCTAGGTGGCGTCACTGAGTTCCTCTTAGAAGAGCTAGGTTTTGGGTCCCGAAGTTCAACTTTTCTCCTCGGTGTCTGATAATAAAGACAATTAGACATAATGTGTCCATACTCTCCACAGCTGTAACATGATCTGCTTTCAACTTTACGATTTAGCTGTTTTTGTGGAGAAGTGTATGTCACACATGTGACCTTACTCTATTTGGATTGAGACACTACTTGTTTAGATGTATCGTCTGGTTTCACAAATTTAATTGCTTTAACGTTTTGAACATCTTTTCAATTTTGTTTACCTGAACTTTGACATGATGCACGTGATTTGTTAACAATAGTGGCCTTCTTGGTTTCAGATTTGACTGTTTTTGAACCGGACTTTATATTAACCCTATCAAACTCTTTTTCCAGATTAACGTAATGCATTTTGCCTTTTACCTTTGACGTGGCCTCCTTTTGTTTAGTTTCAGATTCATTTAGTTTACTTGTGGAATCTGGATCACTTACAAGAGGAGTGGACACCACATGATCCTTGTTGGATTATTATTGATTGGTTTACTTTTAGTGTTCATCAAGGTCTCAGGTGGTGGTGGAACCACTTTATATCCCAATCCCTCCCTATTATTATGTTCTCTCACCAAGTGTTGGACAATATGGGATGAACTTGTCCAACTATGCAGTTTTTGCTTTAACGAGTTAACTTCTACTTCTAAAACTGCCTTTTTGTTTCTTAGTGTCTTCTAGGGAGTTAAGATAGTACCTAATGTCATTAGCTTGGTTAAAGGCAACTACTTTTGTTTCCCTAAGCTGTTTGTTCAAAAGGTCTATCTTTTCTTTGTAACTGTGCTTATTTTGTTTTAATACTCGATTAGCTTCAGTGCACAGTTGCAAGTCCTTTACTAAGCTATCATTATGATCTAATAACCTAGAAAATTTTAAATCTATGCTTTCTCTAAATTTATTACAATAAGAACAAGCATGATTATCAAAAAGTTGGCCAGTAGTACTTACCTGAGGTGGTGTAGATGAATCAGCCATTAGAGTAGAGTCTGGTGTTTCTGGTTCTGGTGATTCTAACGTTGTTGTAATTGTTCCTTTTTCAGGCAGGTAGTTGACCACTATTGTAGTCTCATCCGTGTTGGACATCGCAAGTTCCACTGCAATATCTCCTTCACTAGCTGAATCGTCGTCTATATCCTCCACGCTAGCAATTTTGGATTCTCCCGGTGAGACAGACCAAAAGCTCCAGTCCTGTCCTTCATCACCATGAGCAGTCAAGGCTTTAGGATCCTAGCTTGATGAAGTAGGACTACCAGTGGCTTTATCATGACGATTAAAGGATGAGAAAGGGTTCCCATTCCCAGTCTTCTTAGGCTTCACGCACTCACGTTTGAAGTGACCCTTCTCGCCACAATTGAAACAGGTCACCTTGCTCTTGTCAAAGCCAAAAGTAGTGTCCTTAGTTGTAACCAAGTTCTGTCCAGTTTTCTTGACAAACTTCTTAGCTCGCGGACAGCACTCGCTAAGGCCCACATTATATCCATCCGTTCCAGCTCTGTCTCATCCACCTGTTCGTAATCCTCATCAGCCAAATGGTAGTTCCCTATTTTACCAGCAATTAGTCCATCATAGGAGTGGACTACCGCAGCTAAGAGATCCATGTGCTCTTTAGCTACCTCAACTGTCACATTACCGAAATTTTCGGTCTTCAGTTTTGATGCATTGGCTTCAGGTACAATGTATTCGGTACCAGACGACCCTAACGTTTCCAACCCTGAAGTAGAGGTTTGAGAAGGACCAGCTGAGCTTGACACAAAAGTTGTCTGAAGTGGTGCTCCAGATATTTTGGTTTGAGGAGTCGCGTTGTACAGTGCTGGATTTTAATCATAGTTAGACTTTTGGGCTCTATACTTCATCCTTAGCTCTTCCTCTCTCAGTTTCAGAATGAAGTCACTTATATCTAACTTTGTAAGCATACCATTCTGTCTGAGATTGGAGACAAAGGACACCCATTTTTCGGGCAAACCATCTGCAAAGTTTGACACTTTGTCTTCCATTGACGTCGTTACTCCATGAGTGTGCATCTCACTCATCAAGTGGTAGAACCTATCGATTACATTATCCAGGCTTTCTTTACCCATCGAAGAGAAGTTGTCAAACGTCTTCTTCAAAGCCTTAGCCTTTATGGCCTTTAATGATGTGTTCCCATCATATCTCTTCTCCAATGCATCCTATAATTTATTTGTTTGAGTATACTCTGAAAACTGATGGAAAATATCCTTCGGAATTGACTGTGTAAGCAAAGCATAGACTTTCTTCTCAGCATTGTATTTGACCTTTTACCCATCAGTCATGCCACCCAATGTAAGTTTGACACCATCAGCTCCTACTGGCATGCTGTACCCCGTCTCTATAGATTCCCACAGATTGGGATCTACTCCATTTAAGTAGATCTCGAAATGTTGCTTCCATTGTGGGTATTTGTCTAACGTGATCAGCTTAGGGGGTTTATTATGATTCCCCACTTCATTCTCCAGTAGCAGTAGATTTTGAATACGTGAGTCTCTTCCTACTATGAATGCTGAGTATTGGTCCTCCATTGCAATTCACTTTAGTCTTTGGAACAAATTGTTTCACTTATGCGAATGAAGGTGTGCGATTGGGCTATTCGGGCGATTGAACAATGCGGATGGTTCAATCGTGCCACTGAACTAATGCGGATGGCTTAGTCGGCGAATGAACAAGTGCGGTTGAACAATGCGAATAGACTGCTCAGTCGTACGAATGGAGGTACGAATGAGTCCAATTGTGCGTATGAGGGATGCGTATGTGTTCAGTCGTGCGATTGAGTTAATCATGCGACTGAGGCTGCTGGATTTTGAAAATTTGTAGGTTTAAGGTGTTTTGGCCATAAAAACTCGAATTTTCACTAACCCTAATTGCCGATGCCGGAAAACTAAACTTTATGACCAGGAGACGTCTAAGACACCGTTTGACACAAAAAGATTGCGTTTTTTTAATGAAAATCACAATTTTTGTATCAAAAACGATTGAATCACATGTAAATCAAGAGCCAAAGCTCTGATACCACTTGTTAGGATCGTGTACTGGACGATGTACTAACTAAAATACGTGTATACCGAATCAAATAGTGCGGAATCCTATTTGATTGGCGATCCAATCAGTGAGAACGCACGTAGAAACAATTATGTATTGAATCTAAACGTTAAGAACGATCTGGAATCGATCTACTACGATCTATGAACTTGGAACAGGTTCTTAGAGGTCTCTGGACGGCTAGGGTACATATGTAGTCGAAGGGTTCTTAATTCTTATGTTTTCCATGACTTAGGTGGTATTTATAGGTAAGGGTTGCTCATTCGGGTGACTGAACCATTAGCATGGTTCAGTCGTGCGATTAAGCCATGCGGTTGATTCATTCGTACGACTGAGTGTTCAGTCATACGATTGAGTCAATCTCATGCTACACTGGTGCGACTGATCCAGTCTCCTAGTTCAGTCGTGCGACTGAGTCATTCGCATGAAGTTGTTCATGCGTATGGTCCATTTGCATGGGCCATTCGTACGAGAACTTCATATTACTTTATTTGTTAATCATAATATTACTAATATTAGTTCAAACAACCACCGACCTATATAGTCAATTCAATAAGCATTAAATTACTAATTAATGAAATATATTAAACATTCTAAACTCAACCAAACATTTGCATTTCATTAAGTACCCAAACTATTACATATGTGTAAGACAATAAAGACATATTACATTAAGATCAGAAACTAGGTACATATGCATCTACAAAATTTATGTTCATCGAAAGCATTTCTTAACATATTAGCATAATGTTCATTTGTGTTAACTTTGACTAGTTTTATCAATCCCTTTTCGAAATCATCTCTAATCAAATGATACTTGATATTGATATGATTTGTCATTAAGTGTTGCACAGAATTCTTTATAATAGAGGTACCACTATTGTTGTCTATATGGATAGGAGTCTTCTTGAAGTTGAATTATAGTCTAAAACATGATTCTGAATCCAAAGCACTTGATCATAGCTTGCAGCAGTAATGTGTTCAGTTTTAGCAGTTGATGCATTTACATAGGATTGCTTCTTGCATTCCCATGAGACTATCCTTCCACCAAGAAATTAACATCCCCCTGATGTAAACTTTGTAGAGGTTGCAACCACCATAGTCACTACCTATATAAGCAAAAATTGAAGTCAGAATCCTTTCGATACCAAAGGCCTAGTTTGGGAGCTCCATTAAGATTTTAAGAATCCTCTTGATAGTAACTACATGTGACACCTTAAGGTTGGCTTGATATCTTGAACATATACGTATGGCAAACATGATATCAGGCCTCCTGACTATTAGCTTCATAGGAGACCCAATAACTCTTTAAATATACTCATCTAACACACTCCCCCTGAAGATAAGGTCCTAGGGAGTGGTATCTGGCTATAAGAGTCTTAGCAACCTTACACTTAATCAGATGAAAACTAGTTAGCATGTTTTGAACATAATTTGACTAGTTATGAATATGCCATTGTCAACCTGCTTCATTTATATTCCTAGAAAGAAATTGAGTTCCCGTGTGGCACTCATTTCAAATCTATTCTTCATCAGCCTTTCAAACCCTATACAAAAGTCTTTCATTGGTTGACCCAAAAATGATGTCATCAACATAAACTTGAAATAGCAACAAGTTATTCCTTATTCTCTTGATAAAGAAAGTGATGTCAATATTATCTTTCTAGCAACCATGTTGGACAAGGTACCGTGACAGTGTCTCATACCACTTTATTGGAGCTTGATGCAGCCTATATAGAGCTTTGTCAAGTTTGTAGACATAATTAAGATGATCTAGGTCTGCAAAGCCAGATAGTTTCTTGACATACACTTATTCATCTATCACTTAATATAAAAATGCACACTTAACATCAAGTTGAAAGACCTTGAAATCCTTGGATATAGATAAAGTAAGGAATATCCCAATAGATTCAACTCTTCTACATTAGCAAAGACATCTATGTAGTCAATACCTCCTTCTTAGGTGTACCCTTGAATTACTATTCTTGCCTTGTTCTTGATGACAAGCCTTTTATCATCCTTCTTGTTTCTAAAAACCCACTTGGAACCTACTTGCATCTTTTAGGTGAAAGAGGACATAGGTTCTAAACTCCTTGTCTCTTGAGTTGAAGTAGCTCCTCCTGCATTTCTTTGATCCAGCTTCCATCTTTCAAAGGCTAATCAACTTTTTTTTTTTGGCTCAATCTAGGATAAGAAGCAAGAGTGTAGACAAATAATTTTATGATGGGTTTGTCCTCTTGTTCTGATCCCAATCTCAATATCTCTAATGATGTTTGTCATGGGATGGGACTTGTGGATTCTTAGTTAAGAAATCATATCAATTTGATTAGACAGATCTAAATTTGTGAAATTCAGATTGGTGACTGAGTATCACCCACCACATTAGCACACATATCAAATATAACTTGATCTAGAGAGAGTGTGACATCATTGATGTTGTCTTCTATGGAGTGGTTGTTAGCATCAATAAACTCTTGATCACTATCACCACCTCCATCACCTCCTACATTAGAAATCCTTTCAATTGAGTTTTATGCCTTGGTGTTGGAATTGGTTGGCACCTCAGATGTATTAGCTAAAGAGTTTGTCATGGTTGTGCTGATAGGATTTCCACTTGTAGGGTTAGTTACCACTAAAGTTGAGGAATTCTATCATTTTGTCTTTGGTCTTCTTATTTCAAATCTTAGATAAGAATTTCCTACAGATGTATAACCTATTGTTATTGAATTATTTTCAAAATATTTGTTCAAATAGTTGGTAACTACATCAAGATCAAATTGCCAATCAACACCAAATCCTTTCACACTAGGAGTGTGTTCATTGAAGATCATATTGGCTGACTCCTTAACTACTCTAGTTCTAATATTGTATACTTTATAAGCCTTAGCTTGGGAAGAGTATCCAATGAAATGTCCATCATTTGCTTTCTCAACAACTTTGGCTATATGATCTTTGGTATTCAAGATAGTGCATGGATATCCAAATGACCTAAAGAAACCAATAAAAACTCTCCTTTAAAGCTATAGTTCATAAGTAGTCTTACAATAAGTTTTGACAACTAAAACTCTTTTTTGCACATAGCAAGCAGGGTTGACTGCCTCTGTCCAGAAGGTGATGGACAGTTTAGAGTCAGAGAGCATGGTTCTTGCAGCCTTAATAAGTGTCCTATTTCTCCTTTCAACAACATCATTCAGTTAATGAAATCTAGGAGTACTTTCATCACAAAATGTATTAAGGATTTGGTTCTTGAATTCTGTTACTTGATCATATTTTATAATCTTGACCTTGTGATCACATTGATTCTCAAATTTTAGATCTCAAGATTTCAGGGTTTTCATCCTTAGTTCTAAGAAAGAAGACCCAAGTACATCTTATAAATTAAACTATGATCAAAATGCAATATGAAGTTCTTCCTAGACTCATTAAACTATTGGAGCTAAAGAGATCCATATGTAATAAGTGTAGGGGAGTTGTGATAAAGTTCATTTCCATTAGCTTGTGAGACCATTTTTGTTTCTTACCTTTCAAGAATGCAACACAATGTTCATCACTTGTAAACTCTTTCTTTTGCATTCCAGTTACCAAATCATCTTTAATTAATATATTCTTGTTTTTAAAGTTTACATGGCACATTTTTTTATGCCAAAGAAAAGACTTATCACTATTCACTTTAGATAGAAAGCAAGTGACCTCTCGTGATTGGAAAATTTCTTGCAAGTCCATCTTGTAGAAGTTCCCCTTCCTTGGGACTTTAAGAAGAAAATGCTCTTGAGGAATGATCACCCCAGGCTTGAGAACAATGCACTATGCTTAGTGAAAAGCATGTTATGTCTTTGGTCAAAAAATTAAGATACACTCAAAAGATTATACATAAGCCCTTTGACGAAGTTTACATTCTCAATCTTGAGCTTACCATTTGTGACTTTTCCCCTATTAGTGATGTAACCACCTAACTCTCCCCCCAGAGCAATTGGCCCTCCATCAAATTTCTCTAAGTCTTGAAGCAAAAAGCCATTGCTAGTCATGTGCCTTGAACATCCACTATCAATGATCCATACATTTCTCTTGGTCTTTAGTTGTTCTACACAGGAAAAAAAGTTGGTTAGTTACATTTGACAACCCAAGCCTTGTTAGTATTGGGCTCATTAATATGAATAGAAGATTGTTCAATAGTTATTGATACTATATACAAGCTTTAAGGATCATTTGATGTTATTTGTGAAAAAAAATTCAGTCACATGGCCTTTCTTCATCTTCCACACCATCTTTGGAAGATTAGATTGGCCTTTAAAACTTGAAAAGTTTTGATGACTTTGGAAGTTTTGGAAAGTGAACCTTTGGAAACTTTTGCATCTATTGCATTAGACTTTAGTGCTTTGGAAGCATTTCTTTCTTTCGAGACCAAACTTGCTTCCAAAGACAGTTTTCCACCTATCTTCATTTTGTTCACCTTGGATATTCCGACGAAAAGTGGTTTTCCTTCTGAAGTTATTTTCTTCTTCTTCATCTCATAAGTTTTCTTCTTGCTCATGTGGATAGTACTCTTGGGATTGTAGATGCAATCCTTAGCAAAGTGATTAGTAGCACCATATATGATGCATTCCACAAGCATACTTCTAAGAGTATTCTCCTGAGTAAAGGGTTGAACTTGATCTCTTTCAAGTTCCTTCTTCACCTTCTTAGATGATGCAATAGACTTGTTGGATCTAGAAAGGCTGGTGCAACCAAAAATCAAACACTTAGACAATTTTGGTGCAACTTATAAGAGTCTTCTGAAGCTAAGTATGGAACTTCCGAAGACAAATGGAGTTATTCCGAAGACAAGTACAAGATCATCTTCCAAAGACAAAGTCTTCTCTTCCGAAGTTCAAGACTTAGAAGAATTCAAGACAATGACTTCTGAAGAATGTTGATATGAAGAAGTCCCAAAGCCTTGGAGGAAATAGTCTCTTCCAAAGTATAAGTGGCCTTGGAAGAACTTGTTCTTCCAAAGCCAGTTAACCTTCGGAAGACATTGCTATTAACCAGTGGACATAAGTATGGTCCTTTTGAGACTCCATTGTACACCTCTAATATACTGCATGGCGTTTTCTTAAAGCACATGTGGTTGACCATACTTTATTCACTATTCACCTTTTTCAGTTAGTATAGTTACCAACTTTAGTGGCGACAAAAGGTAAGTCATGGACATGTCATGACTACCTTATCATAGATAATACTTTATCTAAGATACCTTAACTATAGCTTTGTAGTATGTGCTTTAGTTATAGGTTTCCAGCTGGTATCAAAGTATATCCGGCTATAGTTGATAGTATATATAGTATGTACTTTTCTCATTGTAAACTCTTGTAATATGCTTGTAAGAGTCTTGTAATACTTTGAGTTGAGAAGTAATATATGAAAGTACCCTGAAAATTATTTTCTTGTGTTCTTTGTTACTTAGTATATTATTATCAACTGTTAGAAGAGATTCTGCTTCATCTAAAATCATGTGTGATTAAGTGAGTTTGAGAGAAAAACCAAGTGTTAAGTGACAAACATTGATCCTACAATTGGTATCAGAGCATTTTAGGCTTTTGATTGTGAGATCTTACCATCCAAATCAACCTGTTTTCACTCCTCCTTTCACCACACTTAAAAATGGCCCTCAACCAAAAGTCTAAAGTTGAGATAGGAACAATGACTAAAGCACCTATCATCACCTCTAAAAACTTTAAATCTTGGAGCAGACGCATAGAAGGCTTAATCAGATATCAAGATGGCAGAATATGGCAATCCATTGTAAATGGTCCTTACAGACCAAAGGTTGTTGCACCAGGTGCAAATGGTGCCATCATTGAGAAAGCTGTTGAAGACTACTCTGATGAAGACCGGAAGAAACTGGACATTAATAGTAATGACATGACTGTTCTTATGACTTCTATACCCAACTCCATTATGGTGGGGTTTGAGCATTGCAGGTCAACAAAAGAACTGTTTGATGCACTGTCTCAAATGTAATCTAGCTACAATGACTCAATGAAAGATTCACTAAAGCAGTAGTTCGAGAACTTCACTCATATTGTTCGAGAGACCCTCAACCAACAATTCTTCAGGTATATGTATCTTATCTCTTCCCATCAGTCTGTGGGAATTACCCTTGAATTGAGAGATCTCACTTGAAAATTCATGATTGCACTCTCAAATGAGGAAGTTCTACCATGTCTCTATCAAGAGGACAAAAAAGTTGAAATTCCTCACTATGACTGAACTATATGGCATCCTTGATGGATATCATGTAGAGATGGACAACAACAGAGGCCATCATATGAGCAGACCTTCAAGTCTTCCTACTAGCAGCACTCTGATGGTTGTTAAAGGCTCAGAACCACCCCAACCTCGCCAACCTTACCCATTCTCAACAGTCATCCTGCTCTTCAGGACCCTATATCATATTCCCTAAGACTATAAGGTCTCAACAGACTCAACAAGGTTCTTTTCAGGATAGTTGTGCCTTTGTCTCGGGAAATGGATACTCTAGTGATCATCAGTATTGCTTTAATGATCTAGAATGCTTCAGTCCAGATGATGTGGAGTATGTGGACATTGTCTAACAAATGGCTCTGCTAACCTACCGAGAAAAGAAGTTCTTCAAAAGAACTAGAAGGCAATTCCCTCAAAACCCAACTACAGGAAGTTTGGGTTTGACAAAACAAAGGCAAAATACACAACTGTAACCAACTTTGTCACTTTTCCAGGGAATGTAAGGCTCTCAAGTCAAATCCGGGAACCTCATATGCCTCTTCACATCCCCCTACACCTAAATCCACTGGGAAGTCAAACGAAACAGCAGTTGTAGCTCAAGAAGTTGAATGGAGCTTCATGGTACAAGATATGACTCCTGCTCAAGCACTCATGGCTAGAACAAATAACAACAAGGTATATGAACATCTCTATACTCCAACCTGTATTGCAAAGGTTAAGTTATATAAGGAATACAATATGGAAATTAAATCTAATATGGAGTCTTTAAATATCTTAAAATCAGATTTAAAAAAGGTTGAATCTGACTATCAAAAGAAAATTGATGAGTTAGAGAAAATTGTGTCATTGTTAAAACATGAACATACAAACTACAAGACTCAAATCAAGGATGTAATATCCAAATTGAGTAAAGCTCATGCCCAACTTATCATAGCTGAGGCACAAGCCTGGAAGCATGCTATCTCAGAGCAAAACTTTCAAGCCATTCTTGCATCATCCTCTCACTCAAAACTTTGTTATCAAAACAAAGGTGGGTTGGGAACCAATGAAATTTCTTCACCACATTCTTATGAGTCTATTAGACAACCAAGGTGTGGTACTGAAGAGTAAGAGGTTCCATCTACTGACCCACCTTCCCATAAGTCAAAGAGTGATGCAACTTTAGAGACCATCACAGGGAGGCACCAGGTAAACCAAACCCCTCTTACTAGTGATGACCAACCCCTTACCACCAAATCCAGATGAAGTCGAGCTAAGGCAACAAAAAAACTACCACGAAAGTGGTTGAGTCTAAGCTGAAGATTGACCTAAAACAAAAGGGTGTGTTCATCTCAGCTGGATTCCAGGTGGTAGGAACTTTTGATCCTAAAAAAGTGCGTAGTACCAACACAACCAACAAAAGGATCAGAAGACAAAGGGAAAGACTGCTGATGAAGACAATAAGAACAAGAAACAACAGCCCTCAAGTTCCCAAAAGATTAAGATTGCCTGCATAATGTGTGGCCTGCTAAATCATATGACCAAAGATTGTTACCACAATCCTGCTAGCACACATTGTGCAAACAATGTCAAAAGAGAAGGAGTCAGAGAAAGTTTCTCATTTGGACCTTATCATATGGTTCAAGTGATGAAAAAGGGAAAGATTATTTCCGAAACAAGGTTGCTTTTGGAAGAAAGTTCTTCTTCCGAAGGGAAAATGGCTTCGAAAGTTAAAGCTATTAAGACTCAAAAGAACAAGAAAGTTCTCTTGAAACCATCTGAGAAAAGACTGCTTCGGAAGAAAAGGTGGTGAAGACTTCTTTCGAAAAGAAAGAAGCTTTGAAAGAATGTCATGCTACTCAAGCCTCATCAAGCTCATCCTCAATGATCAACCAATGGATGGAATGGGAGATCAAAGAAGATGTTGCAGCCCAAGTCTCTTCTTCTTGAACACCTATTAAACCCCCATGCATAAATTTTGGTTCAATATCATCCACATTATTGGAAAAGCCCAAGACCAACAAGGCTTGGGTTTCCCATAAAAAATAACTTTTTCACCTTATGTGCAGGGACATCCATATGACAAGAAAAACAATGTGTGGATTGTAGATAGTGGATGCTCTAGGCACACGACAAGGAACAAAACTCTCCTTTAACAATTTCAACATTTTGATTGAGGTCCTGTTCAATTTGGAGGTGGGATTGGAGGATACATTTCTAGCAGAGGAAATGTATCCATCCAAGTTAATAGTTGACAAAGTATATTTTATCAAATAACTTGAACACAACATGTTAAGTGTTTATTAATTCTATGAGCAAAAGCATCAAATGCTCTTGAAAGAACATGAGTGCATTATTCTCAAACCCGGGATGACCATTCCTTAGAAATTGGTGCTTTTTAGATTTCTTAGGAAATGGGATATGTACATGCTAGATATGAACATTGCTTCCCCACTAGGTGAAGTATCATGCTTTCTTTCTAAAGCTGAAGGTGATTAGTCAACACTATGCATAAACGTATGTGTCATGTCAATTTTAAATCCATGAATAAATTGGTTAAAAATAACATGGTACATGGTTTGCCTAAAAATGAATTTTTCTGCAAAGATAACTATGTTGCATGCCTGAAAGGGAAGCAACATAGAGCATCTAATAAAACCAAAGTTGTTAACTCTATCACCACCCCATTTCACTTATTGCAAATAGATCTATTTGGTCCTATAAGTATAATGAGCATTGGAAGGAAATGATACTGCCTTGTGATCGTTGATGATTTTACAAGATTTACATGGGTTTCTTTTTTAAGAACTTAGAATGAAACTTTTGAAACGTTAAAGCCTTTTATTCTTAAAATTGATAATCAAATTGATCACAAGGTTAAGATAATTAGAAGTGATCAAGGGACTAAGTTTAAGATTCACATGCTTGACTTATTCTTTAACTCAAAACGGATTGCTAGACAATACAGTGCTACTAGAACTCCTCAACAAAACAGTGTTACTGAGAGGAGGAATAGGACATTAATTGAGGCTGCCTGGACCATGTTAGCTAATTCAAAACTGCCTCTAACATTCTGGGCAGAGACAGTCAGCACTACATGCTATGTGCAGAATAGGGTTCTTGTAGTTAAGTCACATGGAAAAACCCCTTATGAGCTATGGAAAAGAGGCCATCGTTCATTGGCTTTCTAAGATCCTTTGGCAGCAGGTGTATCATACTTAACACAAAAGACAAGTAGGCAAAATATGCTAAAAAGACGGATGATGCTATCTTTGTTGGATATTTCCCTAACTATATTGCTAATAGAGTTTATAACATCAAAAATCAACAATTTGAGGATTCATCCAATATTGTTGTCAATGAACACACTCCTTGTGTGAGGGGGAATGGCCTTGATCGAAATTTTGATTTAGAATTGTTTCCCAACTATTCTAAACCATCTTGTGAAAAAGTTTCAGTTGGAACTGGTACCGATGAGAGCTCTAGGTCAGTACTATCATACAACAAAAGAGATCATCACTCCTGGTGAATGTTCACACATAACAAAGGAGATAAGCACGAGGAAGAATGCAACAAGGAGCTTCTTATATACAAAGATGAGCAAGAATATAGCTTTTGAGATATGGTGAGGAAAAGAAACAAGAATACTTTAGTTGAAAAATAAATCAACGCAGAAATATCACATTCTCAACCCTTTTTGAACAAGGACTTGAAGCTTTGTGAAGGCCAAAAATATCAAGCGGATTATCCAAGTCATCAAGTTTCTTATTTTGTTAGTTAGGCCACGAGATTAATGTCTACTTTACTTTCTAGCTAAGTCTATCAAGCATATCCCAACACAATACTGTTGACCTCCTTCACATCATCCAGGCAAGAAATTTTATTTAGAAGAATTCTACAAAAGAAAATAAGAGAAACATTTATTATTCTCCCCCTAGAAGTTCTACGAATCATCAAGATGGAGAAATTTCTATATATCATTTTTATATATGTAAATTGATGAAGGACTAAGGAGCATGCAGGAAAACAAAAAGAAAAGAAAGAGAATAACAAATTAAAATAATATAAACAATATGTACATGAGATAATTTGAAGGAAAATGGGTTTTAAAATGATATTAATCCTAACATAGAGATCAATTCATAAAAACAAGGTTTATCAAATGTTTTAATGAAAAGATCTGTTTTTTTATTTTTAGTGTCAATGGGAATAATATCAATAAACCCCTTTTCCTAAGCATCACAGATTACATGAATCAGTGTCTCAATGTGCTTGGTTCGGGAATGATGAATAGGATTCTTTGCGATGCAAATGGCTGCTTCATTCTCACAGAACAACGGTGTATGGAGAAAGTTGATCCCATAGTCAATCATCTGATGTTATATCTAGAGCACTTGTGAGCAACAACTTGAAGCAACAATGTACTATACCTCCCCCATGGATAGAGAGACAATAGTTTGTTTCTTGATCTTCCATGATACATAATTTCCTAGGTACTGACAGCCTCTAGTAACCGATTTTCTGTTTAACTTGAAACCATTGGAATCACTATCAAAATAAGCATGTAAGTCAAAATTCCCAGAATAAGGATACCAGAGCCCTAAACAAGAAATGCCTTTAAGATATTGAAATATTCGTTTTAAAGCCTTTTCATTAGACTCCTTCTGGGTAGATTGATATCGAGCATAGTATCCTATACCAAAGGTTATGTTGGGACGGCTTGTTGTAAGATACACAAGGGAACCGATGATAGATTTGTAGAGATAAGGATCAACAATTTTCCTGTTCTTGTCAGGATTGAGGCATGTTAGAGCAGTAAATGGAGTCAGTTCAGGAAAACCATCATGCATCTTGAATTTCTTCAGAATTTCTTTAATATACTTTTCCTGATGAATGAGAATTCCCTCTGGATTTTGTTCAACCTGCAACTAAAGGAAAAATCATATATCCACCATCATGCTCATTTCAAAATGATTATGCATAACTTCCTCAAACTCCCGACACAACTTTGGATTGGTGGAGCCAAAAATATTATCATCTATATATACTTGCACAGTCAACATCTCACCATCCACTTCCTTTGAATAGAGTCATTTTAAATGTAAAGCCCCGTTCCCGGAACACTTACGGCTGGTCAATCATCACACATAAAACATGTAATTACATTAACTTAAATAAAACATTGCAGTGAAAACATACAAAAACAACATTTTCATTACATTATAAATGCTTTTGCAGATTAATACAATATTCGTTACAAAACATCGTTTGTTCGCATTACAATGCAAAAACATTAAACAAAAGAATGCCATCCAAAAAGGGGCAAGTAGCCGCCTCGTGCCATCCTCAGCAACCTTTACCTGCCATCTGGAAACACATAAAAGTCAGCGTTGCTGAGTGAGTCCTAGTTTTATAAAACTTTATATTACATTTCATTCATTAAAACATTTTCTTTTACTATCGCACCTGATCACACATCACACATACATCAAGGTAATAATTATTATCTTCGTCATCGTTCGTTTCGTACATTTCGCACGTTTCGCACATTTCGTACTTATTGCACTTTTCGTACATTTATTATCTTTCACTTCTATCTAGGTCTTGTACTTAACCCCCCCCTCCCTATTGAGCACAAAGCTATATCATCTAGGGTTAAGCAACAAGGACCCCATATCGCACGTATAGAGTAGTCACATAGACTAACTCCCCCTTTGTTTGTGAACTCTTATGGGTGAGCCAAAATCGCACGCTACCTAACACACAACAATTACCAAATCACACATATTGGAGCAGTCACCAAGACTAACTCCTGTTGTGTGTATGAACCTCTATGAGTTAGCCAAAATCGTACGCTGTAAACACACAGTTGAGCTAACAACTCTCAGTGAGTTGTGAACCTCCTTTCATTTGCTTGCAAGACTTTTTATTTGTTCATTCATTATGTTCCACTTTCATTACCTTAAGTCGTTCTCATCATTAAGATAATACTTGACGTTCAATATCATAATCACACCACGTAAAGCCATGTCATCATACGTAATAAGGAACGTAACATACATAGCACACATAATCATCATACATCACCCATCACATCATCTATGACTAAAAAAAAGTCAACTTACATTACCCTCGGGAACCTCCTAAGTCAAGGCCTATATTTTACTTTTTTCCCCAAAATTCAGAAAAATATTCTATGTCCTAGGCGTATGGGCACTATTCAGGCGCATGGGGAACACTTTCAGCCGCACGGGCACTATTGGGGCGCATGGGCCACACTTAGTCATTTCAGCCTATTTCTAGGCGCATGGGTACTATTCAAGCACATGAGGTTTTGGGTGCATGAGAACACTTAGGCAGATATTTATGTTAGGCACATGGGCTACTGTTTAGGCGCATGGGTAGTCTACAACACTTTTAAACATCATAACTCAGTTCCAAATCATCACCTATCATGTCCTAAGCTTAAATCATACAATCCTAAGACTTAAAAACACAACCATAACATCATCAAACACATACATAGCCTAAAATCAAACCCACCCATAAACACACACACATACACACATACGGGTATAAAACCCAATTTTATAACAACATTTACACATGCATTTCCAGCCCCAAAATTTGTTAAAACATGTAAAAAGGGGATTCTAGAACTCACCTTTGCAGCCTCTTAGGTATGACTTCTTCAAACCCGTTTGCAATTGAGTTCAACCACCTAGAAACCCTCCAAAACACACACACCGAACACACAAACACACATAAGCATATAACCGAGGCTAAGGCCAATTAAGAACATCTTATAATCGTGAATTCTTACCTTGAATTCGACTTCCTGCACTTGTTCTTCAAAAACCCGAGAGTTTTTAGCTCTCCTTTCTCTCTCTAAAGAAAATCCGAATGTCATGTGAAGAGAGAGTGATGGGCAGCCATGCCACCTTTATCAATAACTTTTGAATATTTTTGTCCTTTTTACACTTTTTACCCCTTAACTTGGGTAATATATATCTTTTCTTTCTTTTTCCTTCACTTTATTCTTTCTTTCTTTGACTTTTAAAATAACCGGGCGTTACATTAATGGTGCCACACGAAAAATCATTGCTTAGAAGATACTGTGTTAGAGTCTCGTACCAGATGCGAGGAGCTTGATGAAGAGCATAAATGGACTTATCAAGTTTGTAACTTTTTCGGGAAAGTCAGGATCCTTAAACCCTCGTGGTTGACACACGTATATCTCTTCGTCAATGTCTGCATAAAGAAATGCACATTTGACATCCATCTGATAGACTTTGAACTACTTGTTGGCGACATGATTTAGAAACATCTTAATAGCTTAAAGACCGGCTACGTGAGCAAAGAATTTCATGTAATCAGTCCCTTCTTGTTTAGCAAAGCCCTGAACCACCAATCTGGACTTATTTCTTACCATAATGCCACGGCCATCGGGTTTGTTCTTGAACAACCATTTTGTGCCTATTGGGCATCTGTTTGGTGGAAGATCACCTAGGGTCCACACCTTGAGCTTCCTAAACTGTGGCAGCTCCAATTACATCGATTTAACTGAGCACGTATCCTCAAGAGTTGCATAAACATTCTTCTGTACGATTTGGGATATGAAACAAGAGAATACGCAGACATTAATCAATCCATATTGACTATACATCCAAACTCCATAGAAGATGGATCCTATAATTTTATCATGGAGGTGATCTTTCAGGGTTTTGAAATCAATGGTTAAGGGTAGGGTATTCTGAAATCCTGATTGACTCTACATCCGAACACCATCATTTCCTCGTCTGCTAATCACTTTCTGAGATGAGATACACAGAATGTCGGGCGAATTCCAATTAACTCATCTGGTAACTCCAATCTATAGGCCACCTCTAGTATTCGAGCAATAATTCGGAAAGTCCCTATGTACCTTGGGCTCAACTTGCCCCGCTTTCTGAACCGAATAATACCTTTCCAAGGTGAGACTTTCAACATAACTCTACCACCCACCTGGAACTCAATCATTCTACGTCGTTCATCAGCATACGAATTTTGCCTATCTTTAGCTGCCTTCATAAAGGCTTTGATCCTTTCCATCTTCTCAGTCGTAGCCTCGACCACCTTGACGCTCCCTAACTCTTTATGGCCAATATCACCCCAAAAAGTGGGTGTTCTATATCTCCTACCATATAGCATCTCATAAGGGGGCATGCCAATGCTGGCATGGTAGCTATTGTTATATGAGAACTCAACTAACGGTAAGTGGTCATCCCAACGTCCTCCAAAATCAATAACGCATGCCCAAAGCATATCTTCCAGCGTCTGAATTGTCTTTTCTGACTGACCATCTGTTTAGGGATGATAAGCAGTGCTAATATGTAACCTCGTCTCCGTAGAATCATGGAACTTCTTCCAAAACTCAGATGTAAACCGGGTGTCACGATCAGACACAATAGACACTAGCACACCATGACGAGTTACAATATCCTTGATGAATAGACCCACTAACCTTTCAGCAGAATACGTCTCGCAGATCGGTAGGAAGTGAGCACTCTTCGTTAAACGATCGACTACCACCCAAATAGCATCGTACCCTTTCACGGTACACGGCAACTTCGTAATAAAGTCCATGGTGATGTGCTCCCACTTCCCCTCCGGTATATCCAAGGTTGGATCTTCCCATATGGCTTCTTGTGCTCGACATTCACTTATAAACAAGTAAGGCACTTACTCACATACTTCGCTACATCGCGCTTCATACCCAGCCACCAATAATCTTTCTTCATGTTTTGATACATCTTTGTAGCAATGGGATGAATAGAGTATCGAGTCTTATGAGCTTCTTCCATAATCTTCACACGTAAATCCCCGTGACGAGGAATCCACATCCGTCTGAATCGGGTTCTAACACCGAGTGTGTTTTCACCCAAATCCACGACCAGACCTCTCATTCTTTCAGAGTTAAGATGTGTTGGGTTTGTTGGACTATAATCAAAGTTGTTTAATCATTTAAACATGAAAACGCAGCGGATTAAAGCCTTAATATAATGATTCATAATTTGAAAATTAAGGTTCTTTACTTTGTTTTAACAAACCCAAGAACATAGGATCATTCATATGTGTTTGAACAAGCTATCAACAAGAAATAACAACCAAAAGGAACAATGGAACTACCTTCCAAAGCTGCCCAAAAACGTTGATGAACTACCTTCCAAAAGGGCTACTGAAAAACGGGATTTGAATGAAGATGATGATGTTCTTGAACAACCAAAACACCAAGGAGAGGTCTCCTCAAGCTAGCATACCCACAAGCATAAA
>BJCM01154661.1:0-17903 GCA_018326385.1 Flaveria bidentis | reverse complement strand
TACATGTTTTCAACTGATTTGGGGCTGGAACACATAGTGAAACCCGTTTTTGAAATGTGTGTGTTTGACACGTGTGTATGTGTTTGTGTGTGATGCGAGTGGTGTTTGATTTCGGGCTTGTGTGTGCTTGGATGGTGTTGTGGTATGTTTTCCTAAGGTTTAGGATGGTTGATTTAGGTTTAGAAGAGATTTGGAAGAGCTTGGAGGTCGAAAATGGCATATTGGGTTCGGGACGAACTACATTCTGCATCAGTTAGGGCTATGCGACCGAATGGCATGTGACTGGAGGTCATACGGCCGAAAGAGATGCAATTGAGGTCCATACGCATGCCAATCGTGCGATTGAGGTTCATTCGCATGTGAGTCATGCGACTGGAGCCCATATGCATGCCAATCGTGCGATTGAGGTTTATTCGCATGTAAGTCATGCGACTAGAGCCCATACGCATGCCAGTCGTGCGACTGAGGGTCATTCACATGGGGAGTCATGCGACTGAGGTCCATACGCCTAGTTCCATCCGCATTAGGTCCATTCGCACAAGTGTTCATCCTCATTAGGTCCATTCGCATGGGTGTTCATTCGCATATTGTTCAGTCGCCCGGGAGATCATGCGACTGAAGGGTGCCCATACGCCCAAGTAGGGCCGGTGTACCCGAGGAAAATGTAGTTTATGTATTGACTTTCGGGGGAAAGTACAGTTATAAGTTTTGACGTGGAAGGTTCCCGTAAGTTCATGTAAATTGACTTTTGAGACCTTAGAGGTTATGTTGGGCATAGATGATGATGTTTGATGTTGTATGATTATGTATGCTGTATGTTATGTATGTATGATGATACTCTGCATGATGATGTTGACTGTGTTTGTTGATGTTCCTTATTATTATGTATGATTATTTTCCCTTGGCTTGACGTTGAATGTTAATGAATGAAATGAAAGTATTATGTAACGTAAAGTGAAAGATAATGAAAAGAGGAACGGAATGAAGAATGCATGCATTAATGTATGAACGAATGTAAGAAAGTCTTGCAAGCAAATGTATGGAGGTTCATACTCAATGCGGAGTGTTAGCTCAACCGTGTGCGGGTTAGCTACCCCATGAGGATGCACACTAGGCTTAATCTGTGTAATTAAGCAAATGTAAGGAGGTTCACACCCAATGAGGGGTTGTCAGCTTAACTGTGTGCGGGTTATATACCCCATGAGGATGCACACAGGGGTTTAGTCTTTGTGATTCACCAGACGTATAGGGTCCTTGCCACTTAACCCTAGATGAATTGCTTGGTGCTCTAGAGGGGGGTTAAGCACATGACAGGACCTAGATGAAAACGAGAATATAATAAAAGTACGAAATGAATGATGATGAAGATAATAAATATTATTTATGTGTACGTACGATGTGTGATCACATTTTTAAACCTCTTACCCTTTGAAAGAATGGTTTTGAACGAAAGATAAAGTATGTTTTATTTTAAAACTAGAACTCACTCAGCAACGCTGACCATTATGTGTTTCCAGTTGGCAGGTAATGGTTGCTGAGGATGGCACGAGACGGCTACTCGGCTCTTTTGGATAGCATCCATATTTATAATGCTTTTGTGATGTAATGAAACATGTATTTTGTATCTTGATAACGATGTATTGTTTTGCAAAAGCTTTTATAATGAAATGAGATGTCTATTTTGATACTTCCGCTGCGAGGTTTTATAAAACATTAATGTATTTGTATGTTTTATGTGCCACGATCGACCAACTGTGAGCGTCCCGGGAATGGGGCCTTACATCAAATCACACAAACACAAACCCTAGCAACGTCACATTAACATCAATACATTCAAACCAATTTTCTTTCATCATTATTTATTCATTTGTAATCGTTAACAACTTTTAGTGAAATAAATTTGAATCAACTATTTTTGTTTGATTATTAATTGTGTCCTTTTATTGTGTTTGTCTTAATCATTAATCATTATTGTTGATATTAAATTGATAAAAACGATTAAACAAAGTTAATGTTGATTCCGCAAACATTGACTTAACTCAAAATATAACACTAATAATTCCTGATTGCGATCCTAGGATTCACAAGGACATATCATCATTACCAAGGTCATATGACAATAAGAAAAACATGATATAAATTCATTAGAAAACCCTATTGCCCATATAAGATAGTGTGTGAAACTTTATTTTAAATTAACTAGTCATTTAGTATGCATATCGCCTCAAAACTTTTAAAACATGTTTGAAATAGAGGATCTAGAACTCACCTGATGAGTAGATTGCTTTCAGTCTAAAAAGAATTCAAGTCAATATAAAAGTCGCACAATCTGCATGGAAATTACCACACGAATCTATCATCTTCAATGAATTACAACAAGTTTCGTAGCTAGTTTAGCACACAGTTTCACATGTAGTTTCTCACACAGTTTCACATGCAGTTTCTCACGTAGTTTCGCATACAGTTTCTCACGCAGTTTTGCATGACATTTCTGCCCAACTTTCGTTGGAGTTTACCAACGAAATTATAGTTTCACATCTAGTTTCGTATGCAGTTTGTCACACAGTTTCACATGATGAAACTACAGTTTCTCTGGATGAGTTTTTTAGCTCGTTTTTCATAAAATTCTTCATTTTCCAACCAAAATCTATAATTTTTACGTACAAACCTTTAGTTTATCATTTCTAAGGCTATATTTAAGCTTTTTCCACCAATTCATACGTAAAAATATGATCTTTTTTTAAATCTTTCTCAAAACCCTAAAACCCAAAACTCAAGAATCAAACCCAGATTTTCAAAGATGTTTAAATGGTGATTCTTACCCTGATTTCTTGCTCTTTTCTTGTTGATTTGATGCTCAAACACAAGATCTTCAAACCTTCAATCAACAAAACTCCGAATCTTCAAATTCTTTCACTTTCTCTCACTACTTTCTCTCTCTAAGTTGTTAGTGGCTTGGGTTGCAAGAAAATAGAGAATGCGGTTGATTATGGGTGTTTAATGGGTTGCTAGGCCCTTAAACCCATCAAACCCTAAACCCATAAGGTATTTTAGCCCATAATCTTTTTCTCTTTTTTTTATTCTTTATTTTTAATATAACCTGAACTCAACCATTGTTTCTAAGTTGCTCGCTTCGACATTCCGGGGCGTTACAGTTTTTTATGTTTTTCATCTCACGTGCGTAGTATAATATTTTTAGGTATACTTTCCGTTTGGTTTTGTTATTTTGTTTTTATTTTTTAGTACGAGTTATACTAGTGTTGGTAGTCGTTGACACTGATGTAACATTGATCCTACTTGTCACGATTTTACGCTCCTGCTGCAACGCAAATGATTTAATTACTAGTTGGTTACTAATTTATAAAGTTTTATCTTTTATACAAGAATCACGACCAGATTCATTTGATGTTTTAACTTTTCCGACATAAGAAGTCTGAACTAACATACCAACCGGTTAATAATTGAAGATGAAATTATGATAAAACGATGATATTTGATACTCCTGTTAATATATTAAATTTTTAAAAATTTTAAATACTCTTTTGTTATACATCGCAACTTTAGAATAAAAAAATCAAACCACTAGAATACTAGATTAGGCATTTGGGCTGATTCAAACCTGTTAAAAACCCGGCCCAATTTATATCGTTGGAAGCCCATATTATAACTGGTGAACAAACATTATAATAGAGTTAGGGTTTCCACATACTTCCTCTCAGCCGATTTGTAGCATAAGAGGCTTCCTCTACAGCAGCCGAAGTTCTCCATTGTAGGTGTGTCTTCTTCAACTGTTTATTGATTTATCTTCATATCTATGCCAATAACACTGAATTTTGTAGCTTGTTGACAGATAGTTTCGTAGATTGATTGTTGTTTTACCTATGTTTAGTGTATTGTCGTAGAAATTTGGATGATTGATGTTGTTTGTGATTCTCAGCTGTTTAGAGTTGTGGTAATTGTTTTATTACAGTTGATTAGAACGTAGATTTGATCTCTAGTTGTTATGAACTCAGTGTTGTTGATTTCGACGAACTGCTTTGTAATTAGGTTGTTGTATGATTTATGCGGATGTTTGTTGTATGAGTCTGAAGTTTTAGAGCTTCATGTTTCATTAAATTAAAAAAAGTTGTTTTTATATGGTTTTGGATATAAATGGTGCCTTGACAGGTTATATTTGTAAAAAATCCCTCTTTACCAAAACGAAAAAGGTGTACTAATTTGGGTTTGTAGCAATTTGATGTTGTTTTTTCAGATTTACATGAACAACAAAATGCAAGTTTTATCATTTCAGCTGAAATCATTATATAATCTCCATAGTTGTTATTGGATGTTACTTTTTTGTGCTTATGACCACCAAAATGTTAATAAAGTTTTTCATTCTTGATCTGCATTTGCAGCCTCTATGTGTGTTCCTAAGGATTTGATTTAAAGCTTAGCATTTATCTTGATTTGTTTGTTTTTAGTTTGATTCTTCAAAATGTATACATCAAGGAAGAAGATTCACAAAGACAAGGATGTTGAACCCACCGAATTTGAGGATTCTGTTGCTCAGGTAATTTGTTTTTTTAATTTAATCAAATCATCATACTTTTAGTTTTGGTTTTTCCTTTTTTAACTTTGAATGATGTTTCTGCAGGCATTGTTTGACTTGGAGAATGCAAACCAGGATCTTAAGAGTGACTTGAAGGATCTTTACATCAATAGTGCCACGTGAGTGTGCTTTTGAATGCATGTTTTAATCTTTTTGGTTTTAATACTTGATTCTAAAGTATGATTATTCTTAATTTAGCCAAATTGATGTCTCTGCAAACCGGAAGGCAGTGGTGATCCATGTTCCCTACAGACTAAGGAAAGCTTTTCGCAAGATTCATCTCAAGCTTGTGAGAGAGCTTGAGAAGAAGTTCAGTGGCAAGGTATCATTTCTTTATACAAGTTTTTTTAAAAGCAAAATTTTTTTATAATAAATATATAAAAGTTGGTTAAATTATCTTTGCAGGATGTGGTTCTGATAGCAACCAGAAGGATGCTTCCACCACCTAAGAAAGGCTCAGCAGTCAAGAGGCCTCGTAACCGTACCCTGACAGCTGTTCATGATGCCATTCTGGAGGATATCGTTTATCCTGCTGAGATTGTTGGAAAACGGGTTAGATACAGAGTTGATGGTACAAAAATCATCAAGGTAAATATCTATAAATTTTCCAAATTCTTAACTTCTTATGCAGTTGTTGTTTTGAACATGTCATTCAGTACATCTGTTATGCATTTGTTGTAGATTTTCTTGGACCCCAAGGCAAGAAACGACACCGAGTACAAGCTGGAGACTTTTACTGGGGTTTACAAGAAGCTTTGTGGGAAAGATGTCGTGTTTGAGTACCCAGTCACAGAAGCCTAAAGTGAGGAAGTTATTTATTTCTTTCAGTTTTGTTTGTCATTTGAGATGCTGCAACTTTATGGTGCGTTTTAATATTTGACTTCAAGATATTCAGATCATGCTCAGTTTTTGGTTGTAGAACTTGCATTCTATGTGGAGATGAGCTTCCCTTGCTATTTTTTTAACTTCTAAATATTAGGGTATCATATGATTCAATGACCTGTTGATTAAAAGTATGCGTGTTTAGTTGTGCATCTAGTATATGTAAGAGGGTCCGACGAATTGAGTGTGCCCTGTAGTACCTGCATGCTGGGGTTAGGTTGGTGTATCTCCATTGTCCCTTGTCACATGAAGCCTTGAACTTGATTTGCATGAGTTGATGGTGTTGGTATTTCATGACCCACATGAAAATGTGTAAAAAATGTGAGTCTTTGGTCATTCCTGGCCATCTCATTGGAGGGTACGCACGATTAAAACATGATATGTGAAGGGTATGCTCACTCGATGCCGAATTCATTCATGAGTTTAGGCGTGACAGAACCATTAAACCTTTGTCATGCATATAATGGAATGTTGGTGCTTATTGTGATATGAACCTTACATGATACTAGTCAAGGGTTCGCCTTGACAGTAGTGATACAACTAGTTGAAGAATAATTCTCTGAGACACATTATGTCTTTAGTTTGGACATTTCTTTGCCTTAATATATCTTGTCTTCTTGAATCTTAGTATGGATACCATTGGTGATTCTGAATAAAACTATATTGCAAGATCAATCCAACTAGTTTGTCAATGAGAAAAGGAGGGGTCAGTGCTCCATCTTGCATCAAGCTATGAATGTAGGAAACATAAGAGATCGTCCTCTGATGGTTTCTAATGATTAGTTGTATGCCGCAATATAATATCTAGGTATGATGTGTATGCTGGAGAGAGTATTGAGAGGGAGCTTGAGCTAGATCTATTGAACCAAGCTTTGGGCGGAGGTGAGCTTAAAAACGAGGCTTGGAACAGGGCACAAGTCTAACTAGAGGTGAAAAAAAAAAGGTTTGAGAATTGGAACCTGTTTGTAACCTTGAACTGGAACCCATATTAAAACCAGTTTGGCTGAACTCACTAGGAACCAACGCCACTAAGTTGAAATGGGTAAGTAACCTCTTACGTTGAAACTTGTAATGCGCGGATAAAATTTGGTCTCATAGCCGAACCAGTTTCAAACCGAACAAGTTTTATCATAAAGCAGTGGACTCCATAACTGGATCTCCATAACTGGATTTGTGGACCTCTATGCCTGACTTTTTGTTTTTCCGGAGAAAATTAGAATTTATTAATTCAAGCTATCAATTATTGGTTAATATTTATGCCAACTAATAATTTGATCAGTATTAATTCTAATTTTTAATTTTGATACTAATAACAGTCATATTTAACGGTTTGTTAACTTTGTTAGTTTTTGATAACTTATCACGTGACTTGACTCATGATGTGACGTATAATATAGTTACAACTAAAAAGAGCTGAGTGATATATTTATATTTTTAGTTATAAGTATGTTATAGGTCACGTAACAAGCCTTATCATTTAGTAACAAAATCAAAAGTTAGGATTAATACTAAACAAATTCTTAGTTAAGATTAATATTGCTCAACAGTCAATAATTTTGATTATTAAAATTCATGTTTCTTTAAAAAATGTCAAGTAGAATTTATAATGTAGATTTGTCTAAAATTCTAAACAAATTATCTTACATAGTACGCTTGAAACTTTGTCAATTTATATGTGAGGTGAATCCAACATATAAATAGGGGAGGGTCTTGTGTACTCGAGTAGTGAAGATGATCGGATAAGTCAATGCACCATAAGTGATCCAATTAGTCTTTAATAAAGATGAATCCAACAAAAGACAACTGGTCACTTTTTTCTTCCCTTCTAAATCTTGAATGTAACAAAAAATTAAATTTAGTGTCTATCATCAATAACATTTTTTTATCGATGCAGATATTGTAACATCCAGTCTCACACACCATCAAGATTTTCTGCTTTGGCCACGAGTAACTCACGGATTTGCTTCTGGCTGCCCGGTTGAAAACTTTCTAGGGTTGTCATCCCTCCCGAGTTCTCCACTAATCTAGAGTCAATGCGCTCAAAACGTGTTAGTGATAAAACTATACTATGGAGTTCTCCTCTAATCTACAATCAATATGCCCAAAACGCATTAGTGATATTAGGAGCCATACATTTCTTATGAACCATAAATTTCTCCTGTCCACAATCAATGTGGGATTTGATTAGGGTCTTACAATCACCCCCCTTTGGACTTATCATACTCGATGAGGTTTGGCCCATCACCCCGAACGACACATGAGTGGCTCTAATACCACTTGTAACATCCAACCTCACAAACCACTAATATTGTTCGATTTGTCTATGAGAAGCTCATAGATTTGATTTTGGTTGCCAGAGTGAAAATTTCACAGGGAGGTCATTCATCCCTGAATTGTTGCCACCTGAGCACACTAGACTGTGAAGTTCTACTATCATCCACAACCATTATGCCAAAAACGCGTTGGTAATATTAGAGGCAATACATTTTTTATGAAACATGAATCTCTCCTGTATACGGTCGATATGAGATTTCCCTAGGGTGTTAAAGATATGTTTCGTAGAGAGTAGATATTTTACATCTAAAAAACAAACTGCACGTTAGTGATTAAATCCTAGACACAATATAAGTTCCCTATAATTTAAAACAACGTACCAATGTTACGTAATCAAGCTTCCTCTTTCATAAAAAATATTATATTTTAAATTTCATAAAAAGTTAATTATCATTTTTTTCCCTAAGGTTTGTTGCCTTTTGTCGTTTTCATCCAAAAACTTTATTTTTTTCCCTTTGTGTCCCTTACATTCTAAAACTATCCCCTTCCATTAATGCTGTTTGTTATACCCATTAAGTGAGCATCAACTTTGAATATGAAAAACAATCGAATAGCATTTGAAAGTTCAGAGCAATTGAACAATGGTTATTTAGATTTTTTTCCCGGTGAGGTGTAAAAGTACATGAATACCCCCACATGTGATGCACGTGATGGTTACTTAATAGGTAAATAAACGAGGTTCAATGAATTTAGATAAAAATTACAAGCATTTTATATGTCAGGAATGCATATGAGAGAACATTTGGTTTTTAAATGAAAATAACAAAATACACTAAATCTCAGTGATGATAATAACAATTTACTTTTCCATAAATATTTTTTATAATTCTAGAAAGAAAAAGAAAGAAAGCATACCTCGTTCTAATTTTCAAATTACATTTTTCCTTAATAGGTTGGAGATGAAAGTGATAAGTAAACCAAAATAGACTTGATGCTCCTCAACTCACCCCATAAAATCAAAGGCATGGTCACAAACTTTTAACTAATTTATCCGAGCAAATTGTACACAATACATAATGTAAATATTTATGCTAAACCAACACCAATTAGCTTTAAATATAAACAAATGCCTGAATCATCCTCATATAATACCAACACCTGCCTAAATGTTTTAGTTGGGAAAACTAAACAAACATCAATGAATCTCATTTTTTGATTCTCTAGATGTGCTGATGAATGCCTTGGTCATGGCATGAATGAGTATTCCAATGGGACAAAACAAGAGGCAAAGAGAAACCGAATGCCGGGTCTCGATCTCGTTCTCCAACCCGTCATGATACACCTGCCTGTTTACAGTAATCCAAATCACATCAGGTTAGCATTCGGTTCGAACCATGGTCAATTGGTCAACCAAGAAACATGGTAGTGAGCTAGCTACCTTGCAGCAAAGAGGTCCACCGCTAGTAAGTGGATCCAAGCCGAGGCTAAAGTCATCTCGTTTGAAAACATCTTAGCTATACCAGGAAGCTGCGAATAAACAACCCATGGGTAAAGTTATATATATTTTTTTATAAAAACGAATTAATATTCGGTGTGTAACCAGATGTATAACCATACCTCTGGCAGCCAGTATTTGCTTGCAAACATTAATCGGATTGTATCTGGGGTCCATGAGAGGAAAAGAAGGTACGAGTATAATACCGCGAGCACGACATATGGGATGCTACTTCTCATACACTTTTTAGTCTGCACAACATATACATTATTATTGTAACAACTGATTATTTTATGTCGTGTTAGGAATTGCATACTTAGTTCCCAACATCCAAACCTTATGGTTTGGTCCAGAGAACTTAGAGCCAAAATGATTGACCCGGTTCGCTGTTTCAGTCAAGGCCGAACCAGACGGAACCACTTAGAACAGAGTATGTAGTACAACATTATAAACTTTTACCACTTCGGCTTTTGGAGCTGCAACCATGAGGGTGTAGAATGGAAGAACAGCAGCGGTTCCTAGTGTAAAAGCATCTGCCGCTAATTGTGGACTCGTGAACCCTACACTAACAGTAACTTTGTCACATTTTATAAAATAAACATCCAGTTAAACTTGTGGCTTGGAAACTATACTATGTTACCAATTACAAACCTTATATATGTAGTACGTAACTACTTTCATAATAAGTGAAGAGACACTTACATGACGCTTGTAAGGATAAGTTCCTTCGTTGCAGATTGAAGCTTCTCGGGTTTGGTATGAGAATGGCTTGTGATCCTCCTGTAAAGCTCCATTTTGTTATCTTGCATCCAATATTCACACCGTATAATTCTGTGTTCACAGCTTTTAGAGTGAATGTGGATTTTGAGTGTTTAGAAGCCTTTTTTAGGAGGTTAATCTAAAACAAAGGAAAACATACAGATTAGGCCCGAGGTCTAAAACAAAGCTAATCACATGTATATTGTAGTTTAAAAGCCCATTAATTCTACTCAATCTCAAGATCATAAATCTAATATTCCTACAACAGTCTCAATATTCGACTTTATTATCATTCTAGATTTGCAGTTCAGATCAGATCATGTTATCCATTCAAAGGGATGTTATAGAAGCTAGAGGAGTTCTTCAGGTTTTAACAGAACCCAACCAAAACCAAAAGATGAATTATAGTGGAACCACAAACAAGCCTATACAAAGTTATAAACCGCTTGGATACCGGACCCCTTTCTGGTTTAGACCTGTTTCGGATCAAAATGGGTCATCGAACCGAGTAAAAACTTAGGGTATTATGAATTTGAATGGTTTGGTTCCGGTTTCGCAGACCCCTAACATACTTTTACCAAATATGAACCTCCAATATAGAATCACAAGATTGTGCAGACCCCTTTTTGATGGCTCAATTGATATCTAGAACATCTATGAACCCTAAATTGCCAATTGGATGCTAAATTGAAACATAAATATCAATAACTTAATTAGGGAAAACAAATAACAGAGCAAAAACACCACACACATGAACATCATAATAGTGTACATATGTGAAGTGCTGATTCAATCTGCACACACAGAACACACACCCACAAATGGATGATTATGAACAGAGTCAAATGTGAAGAAATAAACCAAAATGAATCATACCCAGATTGTAAAATAACTAGCAAATCATGGATACGTTGAAATGCTTAGGTAAATGATAAGAACATGTGCAATCCACAAGAACACACACACGCAAACCGACTAAAATGGGAGCAAATTAACCAAAAATTAGTACAAATAGAGTAAAATAACTGATACCCAGATCGTAAAATGGAAAATGATTGATAATACATGAAAATATTCAGTTGAACATATGCAAATAACACAAGTAAAAGGGGAAAAAGGCACAACCTTGAGTGGCAACTGATGGTGGCAGAGGCAAGAAGAGAAGGCCATAATAGGTGTAACAAAAGCAGAGAATCTGAGAGGGGAAATAGGTTAGTCTTCATCTGGATATAGTTATAGTTATTATATATGATATGATGTGATTACAGAAGAAAGCAAAAAGGAAATTAGAAGTGGTAGTAGTGTGTAAGAAAGAGAATGTAGGACAATCATGGGTACAAGAGAGAGGAGTATTCATCTCACCTGTTTTCTCCATATAATCAAGATTTTATTATCTCTAATATTTTTTTAATGTTAAATCTACGATTTCATTTCAAAAGATAAGGGGGTGTTTGCTATCGAGGATTTTAATAAAATTTAATAAAATTGGAATCTGAATTCCATTGATCATTGTATTTAGTTGGTAATAATTCGTTGAAATTGGAATTTGAATTCTATTTTGCACGTATTTAGTTGGTAATAAAATTGGAATCTGACCCCGACCGTCGCCGTTCTCCGCCGAACCCAACCGCCGTCGTCCCCCGCCGACCCCGACCGCCGCCGTCCCCCGTCGACCTCGACCACCGTCGCCTACTGCCAACCGACCACCGACCTCCACCGCTATTGTCCGCCAGCCCTCACCCACCGTTCACCCCCGACCGCTGATGACACCTAACCGTCCCTGCCTCCAACCGCCGACTATCACTAGTCGCAACTAGACCGCCGCCCCCGACCTCCTCTGACGCCACATAACCCCATCGCCAACGACCGCTACCCACTGTTTACCCCGACCACCGCCAACCGTGTCTCGATGACAAGCGTTATCGGTTGGTGGCGGCACTGGGGTATGATCGGTTTTCGAAAACGGGTGCGGTTGGTGGTCACGGTCGATTGTTGGCGGTGACGGAGGCGGTGGTCGATGGTATGTAGTGGCGATGATCGGTGGTCATTGAGGTGGTGACGGTTTGTAACAGGTGATAAATTCCAATTCATTTATAAGTGTTTTATCACTAAAATGCATTTGGAATTTAATTTCCATCAATGGATTTCAAATCCTTTGAATTCCAAATACTATAGAAAATATAAAATTTCAAATACAATTCTTTTGAATTCCAATTCAAATTCCAATTACAACTCCAAAAAATTCCACGAACAAACGCCCCCTAAATGTTATTTTAATCAGGCTTATTTAAAGTAAGATTTAAACACATGAACTTTTCTTTTTTACATGTCATTGTTATATTAACTTAACCAATTAGACTAAAAATCATTTGTTATTATTGCCAATATAATTTGACTTTTAAGTAAGATATAGTAACAAACAAACGTAACCATAGCATCCAACTAACAAAATAAATTGCACAATGATGAGATGAGAATAAATCTTATCTATGTCTCGAGAGATATATACATTTAGTAAAATATGCTAAAGGAGATAAAAGATACACATTTATGTGTTAACATGAACGTAAGAGAGGATCATCCTCTTAACCAAATATGACCAATAAAAAGGTTTGAATCATTAAGTGTTGAACCATTAAGATGTCTGAACCATCAAGAGGTCTGAACCATTAAGAGCTAGTATATCGTTTAACTATTCAAATGCAAATATCTGACCAATTCAGATAAGAGGTCTTAACCATTCAGTGTTAGACCTTTTAACAATTCAACATTAGTATAATGCTTAACAATTCAAAGGCAAATATCTGAACCATTCAGACATTTGCTCACGAAACAAACACTCTGAATCATTCAAAAATCTGAATTATTATTAAGAGGCTGATTAAGAGATTGTCAAACAAACCCTTAGGGAACGCTTGGTTGAAAATTATACTAGTTTCTCAATTCCATTCTATTTTTCCAACCAAACGCTCCCTTAGTTTACATACACATTGACGGTATGTCTCCCATCATATGTTTAAATAATTAACATGAATCTCTATTAAATTTTTTTATGTATTATGACACTATATATACACAGGTAGAACCATTTTATAGCGAAGAAACACATACATTGACATCTGTAACTTTATGGAACCATATTTAAGCGAAGAAACACATACATTGATATCTATAACTTTATTTTTAAGTGAAGAAACACATACATTGACATCTATAACTTTATGTATGATACATATATCATTTATTTAATGGGCTCCCTTAATTAGTCTCCTTCTATCTCCTAAGTATATGTTAAATCAATCAAGAATACCACTATATAAGACCGAATCTATCAAGATTACATAGATAAAAGTTGATAAAAACAAGATTACACTGTTCTTACATCTAGATATTAGAAGGTTACGTACGCAAATCAATATTGTGCCTTTAATAGTTGTTTCAGGTGTAGTCCCACTATATCCATGTCATTTTCCATAGAAGTACCAATATATTAATGCATGTTACACTTCTACCCCTTGATATTTGTACTATATTTGACCTATTAAAATATTTTTCCTTAAACATATGCGAAGATGAAAATTAACAGCTTATACATTCTTATAAGCCTGTATACCATGGATAAAAGATCGTATATGATTTAAAACTGTTTTCTAGGATATTTACAAGTTAATTTTACCATTAAGTTTGCTTATATCTTTTTTCTTTTTGTTGATATAATCATTAACTATTCATCTCATGAAACAAACGATTACAACAGAGTGATAAGTAAACGAACAACAAATTGCGCTGCAACCCACTTTTGGATAGCAAAACCAATATTATTAAAAACAAAGCTTTGAGACTTGTATGCTAATTGAAGCAACTTCTCAAGGGTTAGTTAGTGTATATATTGAAATTGGAGGTGGTAATATGAATTTTTGGTGAGACCTAACACTGTACATGTAAGCCACGTTTGAGGGTCGTAATTTGATGGGTGGCGCACATGGGAACTTGTCAAACACCACTTACTCTTTTGGTACTTGTTTTTTACTTTAATCATAAAAATAGAAGTACGATTATTAATATTTGACAACAACTTGATCATCGTTAGAAAAATATTCATATTAAAATAAACAATTTTTATAACTTATGAGGATATGTTAAATCAGTTAAAATTATCAAAGTAATTGGTTTGTCTTGTTGATTGAAAAAATATTTAACTTCATCATGTTATGTGTAGGTCAAACTCGATAGAAATACGAAATTTTGCATGAATCTAAAAATAACATAAATCTGGAAGTCATGTTAGAACATATGAACATGAACACAAATAAGAATGAGTAACTTAACGTCTTTAATAAAAGTTAGTGTTATCGTACTCATTAATAGATATATGCAAAGCCACTCTAGCCCATGATGCAAGAGGTAATGCAGGGTATACAACGTTCAAAGCGGCTAGATTTAATGTTCAAATTGCTATCTCTGCCTTACATTCATATCATGCTAATTACTCAGACCTCTAATATTACGAACATGTTCCGTGAGCTAGCCACTATAAGATGCATGCAAGGAACCTGAGTCATATGCAATGGTTAATTAGTGTATTTAATTAATTTTTTTATTTTTGGAAACTACGCGTCTACATATATTGGGCCGGTTACAAAACCCATGTTATCTTTTATAGTTTTTAAACATTGTAAGTTGAAGTAGAATGACATGTTGTTAGCAAGAAAAATTGTCGTAGTCCTCGCTATATAATTTTCCTTCTTTGAACTTTCAGAAGTCCGCTTGATGGCGACTAACATAAATTGGTCGAGGGCCGTGAAGTCCGATGATGAGAATATTCGTTGACGTACGACGGATTTGGTTTGGCCCTATAAATTGTCTAAGACCTCGCTAAAGCCTTGTCCAAAATTAAACAGGTTGGCTCGTTGTGGGACACAAAACGCATTGTTGGGACCAGGTCATCTGGACCGATTGGATTGAATGACGGGCTGTGAGCCAAACTGTATGTTAATTTTCTAAGCATCCATACTAGTATAGTAGTATTCTTAAAATGATAATTAGAAAGACTAGTTGAGTTTTGGGTTTTCTTTCTTTTTCCTTTTCTTTTCTATAATATTTGCTGGATATTTTATTTTAGAAGTCCTAATATATATGCCATTTCTATTTTTCATAAGGGGTAACAATCAAGTCAAAAATCGACGATAAATCTTCCAAAAAGTGAGTAATTACAGTACAACATGTGAAAATAATTTAATGGACAGATGGGTTACAAAAATATTCTAACAAATGGAGTACAAGTTGTCAATTGTTTGGTTCCACATAAACTAGTCCTATACATACAAGCTAAAGCCTTTAAAGGTGGACATTTTGTAGTTTAGTTTAATAAATACCGGAGGTCGTGATTTTTAGATCGAGGGGTTATTTGGTTTAGATTATGTAATCACATATTCAAACACTATTACTTGAACGCAACATCAAATAGATAATTAGTAAAGGTAACATAAAGCTTAAGTATATAGGTAAATTGAGATCATAACGTTGTATATACTAAATATTAAATCGAATAAAAATCCTAAAACAAAACAAGTTTTAACTACTTTTTAGGAGTTCATCATGATGGCCAACTCTACGATGTATAACAGTACCAATACCCTCTAGTCCATATTTCCAACCACCCAATTGTTCTAATGAATACTCAAGCCAAGTGACCTATAGTTTGAGTCATGCAAAAACCTTAGTAAAGTAGTTAGCTAGGGCCTAAGGTAAGTCAAGTATTATATCTATGGAAAGTATATGATTTGGATTGCACGATTCGTTTGATTACTTAACTAAACTATTGTATCTTGAAAATCTAATGAATGTTTGTGGATGAAGCAATAATCTATACTATATAATAAAGTAATAACTTATGTGACACGTGACATCTTTTTAGAGCACCTCCTAACTTATTTTCCCACCAAAATTATATTCCATGATTGGTTTTAAAATATTTTTCTAAGTTAAAAATCACACATTTATGACATTTTTTTTATTCAGTTTCCTTAATTCAATCATGATTTGAAACTAAATATTAAAACATACTATACATAACTTAAATTTAGAAATTGATAGTTGACTCAATAAGAAATTTTTAATCTTTTTTAAGTCTATATGTATCACCGTATTTAATTTCTTAAATAAGTTTATTTACAGTAACTAATTGATTTCACTTATTAAAGTTATTATAAATCTCTGACAAGCTCTATAACTAATTGTTTTAATAATTTTAATTATCAATCAATAAATATTTTTACTTTGTTAAATTTTGTGATTTTAACAAAATTTCTAATTGTTTTTTAAATCTATATAATACAATATTAATACAGTATAAAGCAAAAAAATTAAAGCTATTAATCTTAAATAAAGTTGATATTATTATAAATACAATAGAAATAATTGTATAGAGAATATATTTTGAAGATATATAAATTATGAAAAAAATTTCATTTCGCATTTTCGCTATCTTATAACCTAGTTTAATTATATAGCTAACACTCTGCCCTCGAACAGCCTTTAATTCAGTTTTTTTTCATATTTTCATTTTTCTCAGCCCACGTAATCCAATATGTTAGCCCATCAGCCTTCAATTTATTTGAATAGTTCAATTCATATCCCAATTCCATAATTAAACGAATAATCAATGCCAATGCAAATTTCTATAAAATTTCTTGTGTTCCTGTAGTCATGTCATGTGAGCTTCTGTTAGGATGAAGCAATAATTTTATCATTTAACTCCAACTAATATTGATCTAATACTTGTTTAATCATTTTCTAGTTTAGTTCATATGGATTTTATCATTTTTAATTTATTACATACAAAAACCTAAATAAAGGTATAAAAACAATATAAATTAGTATGTTATCCAATTATATCAGTGAATTCGTAACATAACTATTATCTAATAACGTGAATATGAAAAATACCGATTTTTAATGCTAGGATACATAATTATATGTTTACTCACAGGTCTCAAGTTTAACTAAAATTAACATTTTCAGTTGTCGTTTCTTAAAACTTTCAAACTTTATATATAAACGACTAATGCATAAATTAATGATTAAAAATTACATATATAAATTCAATTAACGCGTGTAAATCACCCATGCAACAAGCACCATTATTAACTATTGGCACATGTGAGGGAAACATGTCAGAAGACACATATCTAGTTGAATCCCAAACCAAGAATGAATACACTCGAAAACTAACAAGTATAAGATTAAAGACAAACAATTTATGTAAACACAGTCAAGACTAGAGATGCACAAAATAACCGGGTACGGACCCGACCCAGACGGGTACGGACCCGACCCAGACGGGTTCGGGTACAACCCGGTACAGGGTGTATCCGGTTCAGACCCGAAAAAATCAGTGGGTAGTAACCAGTTTTCGTTTTTTAGGATTTTCAAGAGCCCGACTCGACCCGGTCGAACCCGGGTCTAACCCGGTTTTTACCGTTTTTTTGGTGTTTTTTTGCCCCTTAAATTAGTATAAATAGGTGTGGGTTAATATGGTTGAGTACCCAAGCCTCAAACGCAAAAAAAAACATACGCAAAAAATACTCTCGTTTACTCTCGTTTTATAATTTCACTCTCTCATCTTACACTTTTACTCTCAATATGGCTCATTCTCAATCTTCCGTTGATCAAGGTTCGTCCAACTCTACAACCGGCATTCGTGTTCTTGCACACAATCGTAACATGGATGTTTGGTGCAATTGGGATATGGTTGAGTTGAGTGACGGGTCTGTAAAGGCTCGTTGCAAGTTTTGTGGAGATTTGCTTGCTAAAGATTCTAACACGACTTTAAGCAAACATATTAGCAAAAAGTTTTGTAAGTCGTTGAAAAGTAATCCGGATTCACAACAAACACAATTA
>BJCM01154659.1:0-14941 GCA_018326385.1 Flaveria bidentis | reverse complement strand
CACCACCATGCTCACCGCCATCAACCACCACCATCACCACCGTCTCCTCCTCACTTCTTCCTTCATCCTCCACTCCCCCTATAACAACCTCTCAAAACACCCCACTTTCACCATTCTCCCACCCACCGCCACTCTCCGCCTCAGCTCCTCCATGGACGCACCCAAGAAAAACCCTCGAAGGAAATCATCGTACGGAACCTCGAGGAAGTCAATCCTGAGGAAAACCTTCAAGCAAGAACAGGTGACCTTCACCTCACCCGTTTCCGACGACCCCCTTGTCGCCATCATCGGCGGAGGAATGTCGGGCCTCCTTTGTGCACTTCAGTTGGAGAAGAAAGGTGTTCGCTCCACTGTCTTCGATACGGTGCGTCATTACTCATTACGTCTTTCGGTTTTGGTTTCGTGAGTTAGTTTTATGAGTGTGATTCGGTGATGCATTTCGTCGAACAGTTGATGTGCATACCAAATAGCACTAGTTATAATGTTAAAGCAATAAATTTGCCGATGAATACAGGGAATTAGTAGATAACTGTGCTGATTTTTCTATTTATAGGTTTTTTATAAGACTTATAAGGTTTATTTATGGGTTCTTGTAATTCTTTTAGTTGAAAGAGAGTGATAATGATTTTTCTATATACACAGATGGGAAAAAATATTTTTTTCCACAAACAAGACCTTGGATTTCATAGTTCGCTTTAGGCCCAAAAATGTACGGAGCTGCCCCTGGGTGGGACGATATGAGTTTGCTCGTACTTATAAGAACAATGGTCAGTCATACATGACAATTGGTTTGAAATGGTTCCATTTCATGGTATCTAGAATGCTTATACCGGTAGCCGGATCAGATTTTAGTTAGATAATTAAACAAAAAAGGTGTGAATTATAATATAAAGAATTGTTATGGTTGTGTAACTTCAGGGAATTCATGGACTTGGGGGAAGAATGGGCACTAGAAGTATTGATGGAATGGTATTTGACCATGCAGCTCAATTCTTTACTGTGAGTAACCCTGTGTTTCGTGAGTTGGTTGATGAATGGTCCCAGAAAGGTTTTGTACGGCAGTCACAGGGGGTGATTGGAGAGCTTGAAGCCGGTGGTCACTTCTTCCCATTTCTTTCTTCCCCTCCTCGATATATTGCTGTCAATGGAATGCGTACCCTTGCAGATTCACTACTTTCTCAGGTACACGGTTCTATTAGACTATTACTTAATCTTTATATATTTCTTGCTTCTTTAACGTCATCATCTTCATAGGATTGGGGATTGTTACTATGATACATTAGTATAATAGCATTTCTTATTTATGCATATGATGAGTATGATTGCGATACAATCCGAATAATATGATTGGGTAATTATGTTATTATTTAAAATTTAGTAGACAATATTTGTGATTAGTTTTATTTTAGATAAAGACTATGATCCTATTTATATTAGGTGGATTCTTGTTTAGGAGATCTATATATCAGGCTTCATGGTTGCAATTCTTTAATTTGATTATTGGAGAGTTGGTTTGGCTCTCGAAAGTTAACTGTAGGAGATACTATCTATCTATAGAAGTCATATAGCATGATCAAGCTCATAGTAGATTGATGTATTAGGCTCTATTGAACTGAAAAAAGATTACAATGATTAATTTGTTAGAAATTGTTATATGAATGTTGGGTAATATGTAAAGGCTTAGCTGGGAAGTTAACTTGTGTTTCAGAGTTCCATGATTGAAGTGGTGCGGCCATGTTGGATAAGCTCTATGGAACCATATAATGGAATGTGGCACTTGAGTGAGAATGGAAAACATCGTGGACAATTTGATGCCACTGTCATTGCACATAATGGTAATGGTGATATTTACTTCACATCCAGACAATCCAAATTAAAAATTATATGGGTATTCTCAAAATGGCTGTTGCTATCTGAAAGATTAAAATGAGAAAATCAGTTGAATTATCTAGGGATAGTTGGTTAACTTTACATTTACTCACAAATCAGTTTTTCTCTAAGAACTCCTTACCAGCTTCTCAAAACATGATTCCTAATTATTCAGAATCATAGTCATCTTTTGCCAAAATTGATTTATGGAACGCACATCCATATTCCAAACACCCCCTAAATACTAGATTTGGAAGTAACTATTATCCTCTATTTAATCAAATAAGAATTTCTGTGCAAGTACTTGTACATAAATTTCAGTTAATATGTAGGGGCTTTATGCAAATGTTTCTAGTGTAATTTTTTTTGCTTGAATAGAACCTTAGTAATTCATGTTTTTGGGATGGAGACCCTTGATGGATCATTTTTCTAACTGAACGAATGATAAAAACGTGGTCTGCTCTGGATATAATCATATGATTCTTTCACTGGTAGGATATAGTAATTTTCTTAGAGTAAGTATTCTTGTATGATCAGGAAAGTGTGCTAACCGATTGCTCTCTTCATCGGGACTACCACTTATTGGAAGACAGATGAAGGTATATATGAAACTTACATTTTTAATTTTTTATATTATAATATTCACTAGTCATTAATGATGGAATGTTTACAGAGACTGGAACTCAGTAGCATATGGGCTCTTCTTGCTGCATTTGAAGATCCTCTTCCTTTGCCGGGCAAAATCGTTGTCCCATTCGAAGGGGCATTTGTGAAAGGAATAGACTCTGTATCATGGATGGGAAACAACACACAAAAACTATTTAGTTCTCAGAATGTGGGATCACCTCATTGTTGGACATTTTTCAGCACTGCCTCTTTTGGAAAGCGCAATAAAGTTCCACAGGTCTCTATCTACTCCCTTTGTTCAAGTTAAGACTCTGTAATTTACCCCCAAATTGACTCTAACTTTTATCAGGAAAATATTCCTAGTGCAACGGCAGAGAAGGTGAAACAACTGATGCTTGCAGGTGTTGAGAACGCCCTAGGATTAGAGACTGACTCGCTTAAGACACCAATATATACCCGTGTACAATTGTGGTATGAATTTAAGAAATTGCAATGCTATAATTTGATGTTATTAGCTAATAGTCTGACATTAAATAAGTTGGAATAATTTATATTTTGCAGGGGTGCAGCTCTTCCTACAAATACTCCTGGTATTCCCTGCATCTTTGATCCTCTCGGAAGAGCTGGTATTTGTGGTGATTGGCTACTTGGTTCCAGTTTAGAGGCTGCAGCCATAAGTGGATTATCCTTGGGAAATCATGTAAGTTCTGATTTATTATGGTCAGTTATTTTCAGCTTTAAACACTATACTGTGCCTTGAGTTAGTGTTTATAGGTCGCAATATCAACCCATTAATATAAGAATGCCTCAGATGTTATATTATTCATCATAATTTTTCTCAAAATGTTATATTTCACCATTATATGGGATTAAAATTAAATGGTCTACTTGCACAGATTGCAGATTTTCTAAAAAGTGGTGGGTCGCGACCAGATGAGTTTGCTATTGGTTTACATGCGGATTTCCATCCGCTGCAGGGACATGATATCGGACAATTCCCAGGATTAGAGTCAAATAAGGATATATGTGAGGCGGAGGTTCCACTTGGTGCTTAAATACTCTCGTGGATATGAATCGTGAATCTTTCCTCAACTCGTAAGTTCATCCTTCTTTCATTGCATAACATCTTTTTTATTATATAAATGTTCTCTTTGTAGTAATGATTCAGGGCCTAATTACCTCATTAGGTTTATTTTGTTGATCCTTTTACTTGTTTTCACTTTCATTTTTTACTCTTGCTAGTTTGCTTTTCTGAAAGTCATTAGCCTTACTGAGCTGGTTTTTTCCATGTTGATTTAATGTTTGATTCCCAATGAATAATTAGAATAGAAACAGTTCTTGTCCGAATGGAGTTATTGAATGAATCAGCGAGTCACTAAGACAAAAGAGTATCAACTTAGGAAAAATAACCATCTTTAGATCAACTTTATAGTTTTTGCTGGGAACTATTACACAAGATTGTGTATGTTGCAAGCATCTAGTTAGCACAGCACGGAGCAGATGTCATAAAATTAAATTTTGTACACACCAGGTGTATTCTCTGAGGCCACGCCATGACATCAATTCAGAAATCATTATTGACATCACTACTAGAACTGCCGCTTTAACAAACAACAACTCTAGAATCCCTTGAGCCTCTGTTCTACCTAATCTCTATACTGCATAACTGGTTGTCTTATTTTGCTAAACCCTGTACTGCTAAAAGCAAAATAATATCAGTTATGTGCAAATCATCTCCCATTGAAAATGGACATTCAGGTGAATATAGTCCAGTGAATAACATCTTTTACCTTGATCGTTTATACAGTTAATTTAGTCAGCTTGTGGGCCATCAATAATAAACATGAAACCCAAACCCTAGACTAGTATAGTCTATATGATTTCCATTTTGACCTTGCAGGTTTTGAGTCTATTAGCTCTCTACCTACCGCCATATCATGAAGCCTTCTTGGTGTTACTAATGCCGTTAACAACAGTTTACTTATGGCCCTAATCATAGGATTGGCCGATACTCTCAGTGGGCAGGTACCCCATATCTGATCTTCTTACTTCTTACATGTAAATGAAATATCATTTAATTGGTGCTCATCTTAGCTTTAAGGACATGATATTTCAGCCCTGGGTTATAAAAATTTGTTGGAGTTGGCAATTTCAACCCGTTTCCTTATTTACGGGTCAATTCGGTTATGTTCATTCTCTAATAGTTAAAACCAGGCAGAATACGAACTTAAAAAGAATTGTGTCAGATGGGTGTAAAGTTGTCCAATGCATAAACCTCTTTAATCCATTTGTTTAAGCAAATTAGATTTATATTTAATGGTTGGCCTCCTGAACTTCTCTCAACTTCCGAATATTCCATGTGATCCTCCAACCATACGCCACATAAGTGTGATCTGTGTCACGTTACATGTTACCCTCACATGCAATAGTAACTAATTGAAAGTCTGTTATACGCGGAGGTAAATTCTTGAGATGTAAAAATAGTAAAATTCGTTCGGGCAAAAAAATGTATACTTGAATTCATTTTTGGGAGCATACTTATAAAATATCTCGGGGCCTATGATCTTAGAAGCACACATTTTAGTTCCCGGTACTAAAATATGTGTTTTGGAAAGTAAACTGCCCATTCTGAAAATTGAATGTAGTGTTGTTTTTAAGGTTTAAAACATCTAATTTCCCATTATTATTCTCATATATTAATATATGGCATTTGATTTAGTTTTTTATTATCGGTACTTGGATATTTCACAAACACTAAACACTTTCTTTTGAAGTTTGTCTTTTTATATACTGTGGTTAAGCCAGGGAGAGGTGTAATTGTAGAGGTGTAAGTAGGTAATGCCAACACTTGTCGTTTTAGCTCGAGCTTGGGATTAGGCTCAAGCTCATTTAAGATTGGCTTGACTTGAGTTTTTAACAAGCTGATCTTGAATAGCACATGAGCAGTTCAACACTCCCTAGTGCATAGCCAAAGTGTTTGTATTTGTAAATATTTTCTTCTTGTACTTTCTTCCCATCTTTTTCAGTTTGGGTTGTTTGACAAAACCGCCTTTATAAAAATAATAATTAAGAAAAACTAATTGCATGGAGCGTGTCGACTAATCGAGTTTTGTCTGCAGGCACGCGATGGAAGCATTCCTTTGAAAACAAGGTGAATCTTGAGTGGAATATTGCTGCAACTCCCAGTTACTGTAGTTATATTTGGAGTTGTATGATATAAGCTCGTGTAGCAACTCTCAGTTGCTGTAGTTATAATTATATGAGGTTTTGTTGTCACATAGTCATTGTACCTTTAACATAGATGCCTCAAATCTGTTTGTTCTCTAATAAATTTGAACAGAGTTTCTAAATCATGGCAAGCAAATTGCTTGATTATTAATAAAAAAACCTTATTATTAAAAAAAAAGAGGGAATGATATCTTTTTATGAAATAATGATACGTGGAGTTATTTTCGTTAATGAGATTTTGCCTTACAAGAGCTCGAGCTCAGTTTGTGAGAAATCTCAACTCCAAGTGTATAGAAAGAAAGATTGTTATTATTAGTGTTATTATTAGAAAAAAAAATACTAAATTGATGATAGTGAACTCAACTCACCACAGGACCAATTCAACTAAACACAAACCTAACATAACCAGAACCTATACGACCATATTAAACATTAGAAGAAAGTTAATCAAACAATATTTTTCTTGTGAATACAATATTATGAAACCCACCCATCGCCTCCTGTCAAATTGGCGTCTTATGAGCATGAGAATGGATTAAGAATTAAGTGGGGTCCAAATCGGTGTCTATTCACTACAAGAATAGATCAAATTGAGTTGTGAACAAATGCAAGCGACGCAAAGTTTTACAGGTCAGTTGATGATAACTGGAGTCGGAGTGTGATGGTGGCTGACAAGTCTGTTTATGAACGTGGTAATTTGCTTTGACCAGATACTGAGGGCTTGTCTTGTATCCCTCAGCCACCACAACAGCTGCAATAACTCTGAAAATAACTAATCTGTTAAACTTTGTGTAATAACTACATTTATTTTGATAATATTATATTTTCTTAAGAAAGGCATTAACGGTATTATAATCATTTAGATAGACCATCAAGCGTACATTCCACATTCCACTCCTGACTCCTTACTCACTGCCACGTCAACACCCCGCCACTCCCCCATGAAAATGGTTTTTACTTTCCTTTACTCTTCACTCCACCATTTTCTTAATTTTTAAACTATTATTTTATGAGGGTGTAGGTGTGGGTTTGAGTGTGAAATGTGGAAGGAAGCTGTGAAGAGTCTCAAGCTAGTGGTTCACTACTGTGGACCACACTACACTGGCGTGGTGTTCCATGTGTGCACGGTGCCACCTAGGACCACAGCATCAGTTGTGGTGAGTATGCGCTCGGCTAAGAGTTAAATATAACCTAATTGTTTAGTAAATAAAAGATCTGGATTAGATAAACAAAAGTATGTGACATACCGAGTATGAGCCAAACTTGAAGATGATCAATTCTTAACATGATTCTGGTGCATAAATCCTTCAACGCAAAATCTGTGATGACAAGAGAAACCACGAAGATGATTTAAAAAAACAGGAAAAATGCTCACACGTGTGAATAAGAAAAAAAAAAGAAAATTTCAATAAATAGCAACATGCTTTCATTTCATTTTCAATTGTTCATTTTCTTCATTGTAAACTAAAAATTGTTAATTGTGATGATAAAAACAATTTCATCATTCTAAAACTGTTGTAAACAACATCCAGCTTTCAAAAACCATAATGAAGACCACACAGCTGTGTAAGCAGCATGTTTACATGTCTTTTGGTTGAACTTACAAAAAAAACCAGTTAGTAGTAAAAAGTACAAGAGTTGTATAGAGCATAGACCACTTTAGGTCCAGCGACCACATAGGGGTGTTTATAAACCATTGAAATCGACTGAACTTCCCAATCCGAAGCAAGTCAGCCAATTTGAGATTCACAAGGTTTGTTTTGATGGTTTGGTGGCTAATTGTTCGGGCTGAGGGTTTGGGACTTGGAACTGAACCAAACCCGCCATCAAACTTTTTATTTATTAATCTTTAGATTTTTGGAATATGCATGTGTATATGTATTAAATTCATGAATCATTTTTTTCATATTCAAAAAATTTTACACACCAATTATGGGAAAAAAAATTAAAAATTGGTTCAAGTAGTCAAACCACCAATACCAGCCAGTCCAGCCTATTAGCCATATCTATCTCATTGTTATATTTGAATTATTTTGAATACATGTCTATCTCATATTTAAACTAGAGATATACTTTGAGGATAGTTAGGAGAGTTAGTTAATAAGTATAATTTGTAATCTTCCCTATATATAGGGCTTTTGGGTGTTAATGAAGAGATCAAGAATTATCATACTTTTATGGTATCACAGCATCGACCCTGAGGAACACACGAAACCCAGCAGCAGGTACCCTCTTCTTTTCATTTTTTTTCCAGCCATCATGACCGAACCAAAATCCTCCACCGAGGATCTACCCAAAACACCCACAACCGCCCCACACAAACCCACCCCGCTTCACCCAGCCTATTCTGTTACCAATATCCAGTCCAAAATCCGCACCCTTGATGGTTCCAAAGTAACCTATTCCTCCTGGACCAAACTTTTTAGGCTGCACGCTATTGCTTACAAAGTCTTGGACCACGTTGATGGCACTACACCACCAGAACCCACTTCTGAGGGCTATGATGCTTGGAAGGAACTTGATGCTCTCGTTCTCCAATGGATTTACAGCACCCTATCCGATGAACTGATGGTTCGGGTCCTTGACACTGATATCAGCGCTCGCAATGCTTGGCTTAAAATTGAGCAAATTTTCCTCAGCAACAAGGGCTCTCGTGCTGCTGCCCTTGAAGGAGAATTCTGCAACCTCACACTTGCCGCCTGCTCGTCTTTGGACATTTATTGCCAACGCCTCAAGGAGATCGCCGATCAACTCGGGGATGTCGGCCAACCTGTACCGGAATCTAGACTTGTACTGCAACTTGTTCGCGGTCTTCCCCGGGAATACGACCCCGTCGCCACATTCATCAACCAAAGCAACACCAACTGGGACACAGCCCGCAACATGTTACAGTTGGAGGTGCAACGACTCGCAGCCCGCCAACCCAGCTCACCCTCGGTCCTTGCAGCCACCAACCCATCCCCCGAGCCCCCTACATCCCAACCACCTCCCAACACATACCCCTCCAACAACCGGGGGCGGGGTAGAGGACGAGGTCAATCTCGATCAAACCGTGGCGGCCGCGACCGTGGGCGCCACCCCAACCAACCACCATACCACCCACACCCCAACTCCTCGTATCCGAACTGGGCCTGGTGGAATACACCACCCTGCCCTTACCCAAAACAACCTGCGTGGCGCCCCCCTACCCCTTTTTCGCAGCACTCCACCCAGCCTCCATCCCAAGCCCACTTCACCCACACTCCTGCTCAGACCCAACCGGATCACCAACACCACTCACCCTCAACCCCATCATCATTCGGTTCTGATGCCTTAAGCCCCTCGGATCTACAGGCTGCTTTCACCAATATGCAACTTCATCAACCGGATTCTTCATGGTACATGGATACCGGCGCTTCTTCACATGTCACTAATGAACCTGGTAAGATTCTCAAACCCCAATCTTCTCGTGTACGTAATATTTTAGTTGGCAATGGCACCTGTCTACCAATTAAAGGGTCCGGTTTGGGCTTCCACAAACACCCCACCCGAACCTATATCCTTCCCCACATCCTCTATAGTCCCGAAATTATCAAGAACTTAATTTATGTCCGTCGTTTTACTCGCGATAATAATGTCATTATCTCATTTGACCCTTTTGGTTTTACTTTGAAGGATCTCCTCACTGGCAAGGCAATTTCCCGACACAATAGCTCCGGCGATCTCTACTCGTTCACTTCACCCCAATTGACGGACACCGCTTGCTTGCTCGCGTCTCCTTCCTCCCAATGGCATAACCGACTTGGACATCCCGGTGCCCAAGTCTTAGATATTTTAAGTCGTCGTTTTCAATTTCCATGTAATAAAGACTTATTGTCTCAATTTTGCACTTCTTGTCAACTTTCAAATAGTAAACGTTTATCTTTTTCCAATTCAACTACATTTACATTTGCTCCTTTCGATATTATTCATTGCGATCTATGGACTTCACCGATTGTGAGCAAAACAGGGTACAAATATTACCTGGTCTTAATTGACAACTTCTCTCACTTTGTTTGGGTTTACCCTTTAAAACACAAATTTGAAACCTTTCCCAATATCATCAAATTCCACCGTCTAATTGCTACCCAATTTAACCGACCCATTAAAACATTCCAGTGCAATTTAGGCGGCGAATTTGATAACAACGATTTCAAAGTCTTTGCTCACACCCATGGCCTCCTCTTCCGGTTTTCTTTCCCTCAAACCTCTCCACAAAACGGTCGGGCCGAACGGATGATCCGTCGCCTCAACGACATCGTTCGTGCTCTCCTTATTCATGCCAACCTTCCACCCGCTTTCTGGGTGGAGGCCCTCCACACCGCCACTTACCTCCACAACATCCTACCAACCAAACGCCTAAACTTCCACACACCCACCTTTGCCCTCTATCTTCGACATCCAACCTACGATCACTTACGCGTGTTCGGCTGCGCTTGCTATCCCAACACCTCCGCCACCCAACCCCATAAACTCCACCCACGATCCCATAAATGCGTCTTCCTTGGCTACCCACAAGAACACCGTGGCTACCGATGTCTCGACCTCGCCTCCGGTCGAGTCATCATCTCCCGTCACGTTGTCTTCGATGAAACCGATTTTCCTTACACCACCTCATGCGACAAATGCACTTACCACTTTCTCAACGACACACTACCACCCGGCTTCTCCTTCCACCCTCCAACCACACCCACTCCGTCTCCCCTAACCATCCCTCCCGAACCCCACCATAAACCACCCATCCGATTCACATACTCTCGTAAACAAACGCCCAAACAGTCTGCCCCCCAATCCCCTACGGCCACACCTCCCACACCCTCCCCTATCGCCCCTAGCTACTCGCACACCACTTCAGCCGCGCCCACCCAGCCTACCCCACACCCCATGCAAACACGTTCCAAAACCGCAGCTGCCACTAGACCAGCCCATACACACCTCCATACCTCACTTTCTCCAGTACCTAAATCCTATAACCAAGCCTATGCCGACCCAAATCGGTTAGGTGCCATGCAAACTGAATTTAATGCGTTACAGGAGAATGATACGTGGGAACTTGTCCCAAGACCCCGGGACCGACCGGTCATTCGTTGCTTGTGGTTGTTCCGCCACAAATTCAAGGCCGATGGCTCCTTGGAACGCTATAAAGCTCGACTGGTAGTCAATGGGAAATCACAAACTGTGGGAGTCGATTGTGACGACACTTTCAGCCCGGTTGTTAAACCGGCGACCATCCGCACCGTCCTTTCTTTGGCGGTATCACGGGATTGGCCTATACATCAACTCGATGTCAAGAATGCCTTCCTCCATGGTGATTTAAAAGAAACAGTATTCATGCATCAACCGCTTGGTTTCGTGGACAAACGCAACCCACACCTGGTATGTCGTCTTAAGAAATCCCTCTATGGTCTCAAGCAAGCTCCCCGGACGTGGTACACCCGCTTCGCCTCCTCATCACTCGTCATGGCTTTAAAAGCAGCGTGTGTGATAACTCATTGTTCATCTACAGCCAAGGCCGCGAACTGGCCATATGTTGCTTTACGTTGACGACAATGTCATCACCGCTTCCTCCGATGCCTTGTTAAAACGCATCATTCATACACCCTCTCGCGAGTTTGCTATGACTGATTTGGGGGTTCTACACCATTTTTTGGGGATTAAAGTGACGCGAGATACACATGGTCTGTTTTTGTCACAACCGCAATACACAAAAGACATTATTGCTCGCGCGGCTATGACTGACTGCAAGCCATGTGTCACACCCGTTGACTTAGCAGCCAAACTCAGTGCTACGGACGGACCTTTATTCAAGGATCCTACCTTATACCGTAGCCTTGCTGGGGCACTTCAGTATTTGACATTCACAAGACCGGATATCTCTTACGCGGTGCAACAAGTTTGCTTGTTCATGCATGAACCGCATGATCCGCATTTCGCGTTTATGAAGCGTATTATTCGATATCTGCAGGGCACAACAGATTATGGCATTCGAATCACTCGGTCACGTACGCATGACTTGGTTGCCTACTCCGATGCCGATTGGGGGGGGTTGTTCCACATCACGCAGATCCACTAGTGGCTACTGTGTTTTTCTTGGGGATAATTTAATTTCGTGGTCCTCGAAACGACAACACACAGTCTCTCGTTCAAGCGCCGAAGCAGAATATAGAGGAATCGCTAATGCGGTTGCCGAAGCTACATGGACCCGTAACCTGTTGCTTGAACTACATGTGCCATTACTACGAGCCACCGTTGTTTTCTGTGACAATGTCTCCGCAGTGTACATGTCGGATAACCCCGTTCAACATCAACAAACCAAGCATATCGAAATCGACATTCATTTCGTTCGAGAAAAGTCCGGATTGGTCATATCCGCGTGCTACATGTTCCATCCGCAATGCAATATGCAGACATTTTTACTAAGGGCATACCGCGGCAACAGTTTCAATCTTTCCGGTCCAGCTTGAGCGTTTGTGCTCCTCCCGCTCAAACTGCGGGGGCGTATTAGCCATATCTATCTCATTGTTATATTTGAATTATTTTGAATACATGTCTATCTCATATTTAAACTAGAGATATACTTTGAGGATAGTTAGGAGAGTTAGTTAATAAGTATAATTTGTAATCTTCCCTATATATAGGGCTTTTGGGTGTTAATGAAGAGATCAAGAATTATCATACTTTTACAGCCGACCCACCCAACCCAGATGGTTTGGTTTGTCGTTTTCCTATTTGTTGTTAGCGGTACAGCCTTAATTTCCATCAAAACAAACTGAACAGGACAGTGAACACCTCATAAAATGAAGTGAAGGTATTGTATGTACTTATTGAAATTCAGGCTTACATTTACCAGAATCAATATCTGGTTTTAAAGACAAACCATGTAATGCATAGTTAGCATAAACTACTAGGCGCTCCCGTTGTAAAGAGCCTAACTTGTTAGTTAAAGATCTGACAAGGGCACTGATGCATAAAAAAACAGAAATGGCATCTGGTTAGGGGAAAAGAAATTGAAAATGGTGAGTGAAGTTTATAAAAAGTATTTATTACTCTGTGCGCAATACTGTAAGAAATTCAGAGGGTAATGATTCCATAAATTCTGATATATCCCCAATACTAAGTGACTTCACTTCCTGTTTCAAATTTGTTTTCTCTTCAATGGACATTCCATCCCCAAAAGCAGCTTTGCTATTCCTCATGAAAAAAACAGTGATGTCAACGAGTGTGTATTATGAAATTAATGGTATTTAGTTACAACCTGTTAATTGTTCTTCCTGTGAATATGAGGGGAAGATACTTGGCATATTTCTCTATGCCAAAGTGCTGGGCTACTTGTTGGATTTTATGTGAGTCCAAAAGAATCAATGCTTTCCAAAGTTGACAGTAGTTGACTCTAAATTCTTCATTTAAACTTTTGTAGTTTCCATGATCCAAGAGAACTGATGCATAAGCATAACAAGTAAAATTGGGGCAATCGGTATTAGGAGAATATATCGTCAAAAATGGTTTTGAAGCCAGGAGTCTCACTAAGAACAGACTCTCGAATAGAGAAAAGGTTTACTCACATCCCATCCTCCCCGGACCCAATCATAGCTATGCTATGTGTGGGATTTTACCAGATACGTTAGTTTGCTTGTTTGTATCAGGAGAATATGTATGTGTGTGTGTGTGTGAGAGAGAGAGAGAGAGAGAGCATACCTAAACAAAACCCTTGTTTTTCATCCAAGGAAACCAATATATTACCAGGATGTGGATCTCCATGCACAAAACCGTGGACAAATATCATTTCTGCAAATGTTTCAACCAATACTTTTGCAACCTTCAATACAAGCCCACGAGAATCAATATCTACAACATTATTATGGGGTGTTGTGCTACTGAAACAACTAAACTTATTCCCGTAAACAAGGACTTATTTGCTTTGTTGATCTGTTAGGTTCCGTTTTATAATGTTGCAATTCTTGAAACCTAATTAATTTCAAAAACTTAACCAAATACCTACTTTTGTTGTCCGTATCTATTTTGAAGAAACCAACATTACACGTATACTAGCAATCAAATTGAACGAATTTCCGTATTTGAAATTGTACAAAGAGCTAGATGCAATTTTCATGTTTAATATATGAAAGTTGTATACAGAAATATACTCAAATCCCAGATAATCTAATTGAGTTCAGTTTAGTGCTTCCAAGTGGCTAATGTATGAGATAATATCAGAACACAAGAAATAAAAGCATGAACATTTCAACCTATTAGTTTCAACAACCTTTCTTGGATCGATTCCCATTTCCCGAATAGAATCCAGATCATCTACCTGAAAGCCAACGAATATTGTGTTAACCACATGACATGATTCACGCATAAACGAACTCTAGTGAAAAATAAAATCGCACTTACAAACAAAATTCAATTTGTATTATGTACAAATAATAAAAGCAGACCAAGTTTTCGCAAAACATAGTGCACTTGTTTTTTTTCCTTCCCTAAATGACTAGTTCCACTGGCTGAACATAAACAACTAAAAAACAATCAGAATAGTGACCTCCAAATTAAAATATCTTGACTGATGGAACAAAGGTTGACTAGGATGGATACACGGTAAAAAAATATCCATCACATTTCAAAGTGTAGTAAATGCATAAGAATGCTAGAACTTCTGATCCTTCCCCATAAACACCTTTTCTAACAAAAAGTTCTATAAATTTCCATCGGCTACTTACTATATTTATCTGACCAACAGGGTGAATCTCATAAAATCAGCCCTAGTCTAAATCTTGAACATGACATCGTATCACCAATGACCCTAAATGAGACTTAAGCTTCAACATACTATTTACTAGTCAAGTTTGAGAACGGTGTTTTACGCTATATAAAAACATGGGGGCTCTTTGGTAATTTCTGAATGATTAAGTGTTGAACCAATAAGAGGTCCGAACCATTAAGGGGCTGTTTGACAATTTCTGAATGATTAAGGGGCTGTTTGGCAGCCTCTTAATCAACCTCTTAATGGTTCAGATGTCTGAATGGTTCAGCACTTAATTGTTTAGACTGTTTGTTTCGCGAACACATGTCTGAATGGTTAAGAGATTTACCTCTGAATGGTTAAGCATCATACTGATGCTGAATGGTTAAGAGGTCTAATGCTAAATGGTTAAGACATATTATCTAAATTGGTCAGACATTTGTCTTTGAATAGTTAAAT
>BJCM01154646.1:0-17702 GCA_018326385.1 Flaveria bidentis | reverse complement strand
TGAACCATGCTAATGGTCCAGTCATACGATTGACTAACCCTAACCTATAAATACCACTTAATTCGTGGAAAAACGTAACACTTTGAATATTTCGACTCCTACTCGTACCCTAGCCGTCCAGAGACTTCATAGAACATGTTCCAAGTTCATAGATCGCACTAAATCGATTTGCAATCGTTCTTAAAATTTAGATTCAATCTAAGATCGATTCCACGTGCGTTCTCACTGATTGGATCGCCAATCAAATAGGATTCCACACTATTTGAGTTGGTATACACGTAAATCAGTTAGTACTCCGTCCCGTGCACGGTCCTAACAGGATTGACCTCTATCAAATGGGCCTGAGCTTGTGATGGAGCAGTAGCACTGTTGGGTCGTTGGGTGGGTGGTCTTTGTGTGAAGGTCCATGGGCCAGCCCAGGGCTGCTGAGTGGGAAAGGGACATGGCGGAGTGGGCCACCAGGGGGCCCAACAAGGAGCAGGCTGTTGTTGGGGAGCCCACATAGGCAGAAAATTGCTAATGGGAATTGCTGGACCAAGAGAAGATGGGGACTGCCCATGGACAGCCCTGTTCTGTCAACGAAATCCATTAGAAGAACGAGATTCACTGCCTCCAGACCTGTTACGAGATTCCCTGTTGAGGGGTCTCTGACCAACACGATTGGCACCATCCTTGCGATTAGACAAGTCGCGCGAGGGGTAATAGGAGACAACAGCAGCAACTTCCGGTGAAGATAGGGGTTCCCGTGCATTCTGACGGTGTTGCTCTAATTGAAGCATAGAGCAAGCAGTTTCCCAGGTGGGTGTTGCTTGATTGATGTAAGAGGCGACAGTATCATACTCACGTGGGAGTCCTTGGACTAACTGAAGAACTAAGCGTTGCTCGGTGATGGGGCTGTCAACGTCGTTCAACTGTCCGGCTAACTCTTTGAGTTTGTGGCAATAAGCATCAAGTGAGGGCATGGCACGAAGTGAAAAAGTAGTGAACTCATGCTCTAGGGCTGCTGCCCTAGAACCTTTGTTGTTCAAAAAAATGTTTTTGATTCGATTCCATGCCTCAAGTGATGTGAACTCTTGCTTAAGTACCCGAACAAGTAACTCATCCGAGAGAGTTCCACAGATCCATTGCAACACAATTGAATCTATTTCTTTCTAGGAGCCGAAGGTCGGATCGGTCTTTTGCCGGTGGTTCCGTGTCGTCGATATGGTGAAGGACTTTGTATCCACTGCAGTGAAGTTGAATAACTTCACCCACGAGGAGTACGACACTTTGACTCCATCCAAAACGCATACTTTGTGTTGGATATTGGTCACAGTGTACACTGGGTGGAAACCAGAAGCTTTTGTGGTTTTACTTGTGTCTGCCATAGTTAAAACTGAAAGAGAAAGAGAAGAACAATGGAGAAGAAAGCTGACCGGAAGAAAAAAAAAACAGGGATCGTAGTCCAGTTAGGGGGCGGCGGTGGTATTGAGCTTTAGGTTACAAAGCTCTGATACCATATAATTTGTGGTAAAAACAATCGATGATTCCCTTGATCTCAAAGCACAAATAAATATACATAGAGCCTAGCCACCTAGCCACTATACAAGGCAATAGATAAATTACAGTCATACAATTAAATACAAAACTAATTCTATATATAAAATATTGACTAAATTTGGTTTGCTAATACCTTGTGGCTCGCACCATGTGCATGAGTACAAAACATCTGTGGTTGAAAAATAATATAACCCAATATCAAGCAAGCATCAATAAGCATCTAAGTTGTTTAACTGATGACAAAATATCAATTACACCATGGAGACATACAAGCAAACAAAAAATCAAATTAAAAATTGATTCTTTTTAGACTTCTATTATAATCATATTTTGCTAGACAAGATTGTGATTCAATGCTACCCATAACAGGAAAAAAAGTCAAACCAAAATCTAATAAATTAGAATGCACGCGGGTGCACTAAAAAATCTGTAATGTTCAAGTTACAGTACTGTAAACAAATAAATAAGGATGTTGTCATTAAGATTCCCATGTACTACTTTTGAGATAAGCATACAACACAATACAACAAATCAACAATACTCTTTACAAATGTATGATGATAAATATGGATACCCATATTTTCATTGGTCGCTTCTAGGGGTCAAAACACTAAATTCTTTATATTATTTTCCAGTTTGTAAATCTTTTGGGCTACTTTTGTTTGTAAGTTGAGTTATAATAGGTAGTCCAAAGAGAAACATGTTACTTGATATTTTTTTACATATTATCCATGTTGATTAGTACATAAGAAATTGTATGTTTGACCTCAAAATCTAAGTTATTATGGATTTTATGCTCTTTTTTGTGATAGAAATATTGCATTTTGCATCTCTCATTCAGGTGTATTGGTAATGCATATGTTATCGCTAAATTAAAAAATGGGATCTCTCACTCTATATCTTGAATCCTAAAACAACTATTAAATTTGGCAAACTGTTGAAGCATGTGATATACATATGTGATTATTATTTCATTAAATTTTTAGGATTGTTAGTTTTTAGGGTGAGGCTTTTGTAACCGATAATATTGTTCACTATTGTCTGCGAATTAAAGGAAAACATGGTGTACGAACCATGAGAGTTGAAGATCATCGAGTTAATCATGTTTATGTATCTTTTCTATCACTTTGAGGTGACAAAATGAGTGGGTCGTGCAACTTCATACCAATAAAGTAGTAATATTTGGTACATTCCAAAAGGGTTAGGTTAGCTTGGCGTGAAACATTTTTTGCCCAAAATTATAATTTTAAGTTATAATTACCGTGTCAAATATGATTATAAAACTTATACTATTTCAATTTAGGGACAACTATATATTTCCCCTTATAAAATTTATTAATTACATATATACCCAACTTAAAATTTTAATTACATATATCCCCCTATAAACTTTATCAATTACATATATACCAACTTAAAATTTTAATTACATATATCCCCTTATAAAACTTAGTTAATTACATATATACCCAAACTAAAAGTTTAATTACATATATTCCCTTCTAAAACATATCTAACTACACAAATACTCAAACTAAAAGTTTAATTATATATATACGGTTTATTAAACATAAATATTACATGTATACCCATTTTTTTACTTTTATTAAAAATAACTTATGTAATTAGTATTTTTCTCTTATTTTTATTAAACTATAAAATTATGTATTTTCTTTTTACTAGCTTTTCAACTTTTGATTGTTTACTAATAAAACTATACTAACGTTTTTTATGTTCTTTTTTTTACCTTTTGATGCTAATTTTTTTCTCATTCCTGTACGAGACACTTCAAGTCTTGTTATACAACATGATCCGAAGACATATTTTTATGTTACATAATGAGACTGGAAGTGTCGTGTACACGTACTGGAAAAAAATTAGCATAAAAATTTAAAAAACAAAAAGAACATAAAAAACGTTAGTGTAAAGATATTAATAAATAATCAAAACTCTAAAAACAAGTAAGAAAAGGAAAAACATAATTTTATAGTTTAATAAAAAAAGAGTAAAATACTAATTACATGTATTATTAATAATAAAAGTAATAAAATGGGTAAATATGTAATATTTATGTTTAATATAGTGGATCTATGTGATTAAACGTTTAGTTTGAGTATATATATATATTTCGCTATGTTTTAGAAGGGTATATATGTAATTAAACTTTTAATTTGGGTATATATGTAATTAACTAAGTTTTACAAGAGGATACATGTAATTAAAATTTATGTTGGGTATATATGTAATTAATGTAGTTTATAGGGGGATATATCTAATTCTCCCTTCAATTTAAATATAATATTTAGATCCAATTTTCATGAGGTTTTATGTATTTGAAATACATTTTATGTTCGGCCTATAAGTCACTTGTGTAAGTCTATCAATTACCATTTTGATATGTTAGATTGATTGGCTACATCATGGTTCAAGCTACTTGAAAACATATGAACTATTTAAGTGCAGTCAAGGGGTGTAGTGAACAAAATACAAGTGACGCTGGATCTGCATGATGGCCATTGGTGTTGTGGCTTAGCTTTTAATAGAGATGGAAATATTTGTTAGCATTAATGAAGTCATTTCGTATAGTCTATTCTTATTTACTATAACTCATCACACTGTTAAACACAACAATAGGGACTTTTGTATCTCACATATCTTCTATAATGAAAGGTAACATAGGTAATAGAGAAGATTTATGTCATAGTGTGTTTCTAATTATGTCAAAACATTGAAGAACACTTTTTAAATATGTTGGTAATGTAACTCCATTGATTGCATCTATCATCTCCCCCCTTTAGAAAGATTCTTAATTTACTAATTTTATTAGGTTTTGTGGAAAAAAAAACTAAAAGTACTATATAACATATTTCAAAATGATTGATAAACTAATAGAAAACAAGTATTGTGTTGTAAATTGTTGGCGTCACATCGCGCGGGTATTCTAATATTCCATTTATAAGCATTTATAAGGGGAAAATAGAATTGCTCTTTACTTTTTTGACATATTTAGCCCCTATTTTTTCATCATTCATGTGCTATCGCTTTTTTACTTCTTTAAAACCAATTCATTAAACTTTTAAGGTGTTACAAATCAACATGTAGTGTAAGAGCATATGTTGAATATATTAATTTAATTAAAAAATATCAAAAAAAATATAATTCACAAATAGAAGATCACTAAATTAATTCAATCTTCAAGGGTTTTCGGGAACAAATGTTATGAATAAGGTCTTCATTGAAATGGATGTCACTTTATTTTTATTGCATCCATAATGAATAAATTTATTTGTAAACCACTTTTCATGCATAACTGGTTTTCTACGTTTTCAGTTTTCATGCTTAAATGGCAATAATTTGTATGTAGAACTTGTATATTAATTTTAATTTACTATAAATTGCTTCATAAAAATCATTTTTTTAATATTTTAACTTTTTTCCGGATAATAATTCATACTGTCAGTATGACCAATAATAATCCTAACTTACAGTATTGTAGCTAGAGCAATTCTAGTAGTATAAATATCTTTGAATTAGAGTTATGGATCAGAATATTTATTTGTTCTCTATAAGACCTCGTTCTCGGGACGCTTACAGCTGGTAAATATAGCACGTAAAACATATAACTTTACATTAACCTTCATAAAACATCGCAGCGGAACATTAAAATAACTTTTCATTATATTATAAATGTTTTTGCAAGTTAATACAATCGTTCATTTCAAAACATCGTTCGTTCGCACTACAATGCAAAAACATTAAACAAAAGAATTCCATCCAAAAGAGCTGAGTAGCCGCCCCGTGCCATCCTCAGCAACATTACTTGCCAACTGGAAACACATAAAAGTCAACATTGTTGAGTGAGTTCTAGTTTTATAATAAAACATACTTTACTTTCATTAAAACCATCATTTACTTTGCATGTGAACACACATCATACGTACACATAGATAATATCATTATTATCTTCATCATTCGTTCATTAACCTTCGTTCATTCTTTCGTTCGTCATTACCATTCACTTTCATTACTTTCATTCACATTCATTCATACATTCTTACTTTCGTTCATACGTTCATCATTACTTCATTTCATTCCATCCATACCATGAACTTTACCCCACCGTCATGCATAAAGCGGGTACTGGGCCTAAGTCTAACATAGATCTTCCGTCATGGCGCACAACAGATTGGCCATAGTACCTAAGGGTAAATTCAGGCATACCATTGTCATGTGCTATACCCACCGTCATGCATAAAGCGGATATTGGGCCTAAGTCTAACATAGACCTTCCGTCATGGCGCACAGCAGCCTGGCCACAGTATCTAGGGTAAGCGACAAAGGTTCTATACATATGGTCAATCACAAAGAAAGACCCCGATGTGCATCGTTCTGGGGTAGCTAACCCAGACACCGTTGGACTAACACCCTTCATTGGGCGTGTTCCGACATACAAGGCTTGCAAGACTTTCTTTACTTTCCATCGTTCATTAATGCATGCATTCATTCATCGTGTTCCTCTTTTCATTATCTTCCACTTTACGTTACATAATACTTTCATTTCATTCATTAACATTTCACGTAAAGCCAATGGAAAATAATCATACATAATAATAATAAGGAACATCAACATACACAGTCAACATCATCATACAGGGAATCATCATACATACATAACATACATCAGCATATATCATGCATAAACATACAACATCATACATCATCATCGATCGCCTAGCCCTAGCTGATGCAGAATGCAGTTCATCCTGAACCCAATCTGCAATTTTCGGTCTCCAAACCCTCTCAAACCTGTTCTAAGCCCAAATCAATCATCCTAAACCTTAGGAATACATACCACAACACCATTCAAGCACACACAAGCCCAAAAACACACTCCACTCGCATCACACACAAACACATACATACGGGTTCAACAAACACACTTCAAAAACCGGTTTTACTATGTGTTTCAGCCCCAAATCTGTTGAAAACATGTAAAAAAGGGGTCCTATAACTCATACAAACAACACCATCGAGTAGAGCTTCAATCCAACCCGCTACACCTCAACTTTCATGCTCGAATCCACGAAAACCGAGCTTGAAACCACTTTTTTCTTCCTCTTCTCTCTCTTTACCGAATTTTGTGAATATAGGGGAGGGTGTGGGTTGCCTTCCCCCTCTTATACTCCCACTCATCCAAGTTTTTCCTGTTTGGCAAGCTTGGTCTTTTGACTTTGGACTTTATTTCTTTTCTTTCTCTTTTTCTTCTTTCTTTGGCTTCAAGGGAAATAACCAGGTGTTACAAGTCCACCCCCCTTAAATAGGTTTCGTCCCCGAAACCTGTTATTCCTCGAACAGACGTGGGTAATGTTGTCTTATCTATTCTTCAGTCTCTCACGTAGACTCGGATCCCTTCCTATGCTTCCATTGTACACGCACAAGAGGAACCACTTTATTCCTCAGCCTCTTCTCTTTTTGATCGATGATCGCCACTGGTTTCTCCACATAATTGAGCCGTTCATCTACCTTGATATCCTCCAGTGGTACAATCATATCCTCGTCTGCTAGGCACTTTCTCAGATGAGATACATGGAATGTCAGGTGAATTCCACTCAGTGTATCTGGTAACTCCAATCTATAGGCCACCTCTCCTACTCTAGCAATGATTCGGAAAGGCCCTATGTATCTCGGGCTCAACTTGCCCCGCTTTCTGAACCGAATGATACCCTTCAAAGGTAATACTTTCAACATAACCCTATCACCCACCTGGAATTCAATCGCTCTGCGTCGTTTATCAGCATACGACTTCTGTTTATCTTTGGCTGCCTTCTTGAAGGCTTTGATCTTTTCAAGCTTCTTAGTCGTAGCCTCGATCACCTCGACGCTTCCTAATTCTTTCTAACCAATATCACCCCAACACACGGGTGTTCAGCATCTCCTATCGTATAGCATCTAATAAGGGGGCATACCAATGCTGGCATGATAACTGTTGTTATATGAGAACTCAGCTAACGGTAGGTGGTCATCCCAACTTCCTCCAAAATCGAAAACACATGCCCGAAGCATATCCTCCAATGTCTGAATGGTCATTTCTGACTGACCATGTGTTTGAGGATGATAAGTCGTGCTAATGTGTAACCTTGTCCCCATCGCGTCGTGGAATTTCTTCCAAAATTTAGATGTAAACCAGGTGTCACAATCAGACACAATAGACACCGGCACACCATGACGAGTTACAATCTCCTTAATGAAATGATCAGCCAACCTCTCGGATGAATATGTCTCACGGATTAGTAGGAAGTGAGCACTCTTCGTCAAATGGTCAACTATCACCCATATGGCATCATACCCTTTTGGGGTATGCGACAGCTTTGTAATGAAATCCATGGTGATGTGCTCCCACTTCCATTCCGGTATATCCAAAGGTTGGATCCTTACATATGGCTTCTGGTGATCGTCCTTCACTTGTAAACAAGTAAGGCATTGACTCACATACTCCACCACATCACGCTTCATACCCGGCCACCAATAATTTTTCTTCATGTCTTGATACATCTTTGTGGCACCAGGATGAATGGAGTATCAAGTCTTATGAGCTTCATCCATAATCTTCACGCGTAGATCCCCAAAACGAGGAATCCACATTCGTCCAAATCGGGTTCTAACACCAAGCGTGTTTTCACCCAATTCTATGACCAGACCTTTCATTCTTTCCGAGTTAAGATAATCTTCTTTCAATTCCTCATCTTGAAACTCTTTGACTTGCTTCATCACATCAGAGGTCATGATCAACTGGTAAGCTTTCACCCGAATCAGTTCGGGTCTCTCTTTCTGGCTAAGGGTGTCCGCCACCACGTTGGATTTGCTAGGATGGTAATGGATCTCACAATCATAATCCTTTATGAGCTCCAACCATCGTCTCTGCCTCATGTTCAAGTCCTTCTGCTCGAAGAAGTATTACAAGCTCTTGTGATCAGTGAATATGGTGCACTTCGTCCCGTAAAGATAGTGCCTCCAAATCTTTAACTCAAAGACCACGGATGTTAGCTCCAAGTCATGAGTAGGATAACTGACCTCATGAACCTTCAACTGTCGGGATGCATAGGCTATAACCTTCCCTCTCTGCATTAACACAAACCCCAACCCCGAGTAGGAAGCATCAGAATAAACCACCAAATCCTCACTTCCATTGGGTAATGATAGAACAGGAGCTTGATTCAATCTCGCCTTTAATTCCTCAAACACCTTCTCTTGAGCTTTACCCCATATAAACTTTACATCTTTCCAGGTCAACTTGGTTAGTGGAGAAGTTATCTTAGAGAATTCTTGAATGAATCTTCTGTAATAGCCCGCCAAACCCAAGAAACTACAAATCTCGAATGGCATCATTGGAGACTTCCATTGCATCACCGCCTCTACCTTTTCCGGGTCCACCATAATCCCCTCGAGATTCACCACGTGACCCAAGAATTAAACCTCGCGCAACCAGAACGCGTACTTAGAGAACTTGGCGTACAACTTCTCCTTTCTCAATGTCTACAAAACCTCTCGAATGTGACTGGCATGCTCTATCTAGCTCTTCGAATAAATCAGGATATCATCAATAAACACAATCACTGATTTATCCAACATCGGTCGACACACTCGATTCATCAGATCCATAAAAGCAGCTAGCACATTGGTCAAACCAAAAGACATGACAAGAAACTCGTAATGACCATAACGCGTGCGAAAAGCTGTTTTAGGGATATCCTACTCCTTCACTTTCAACTGATGGTAACCGGATCGAAGGTCTATCCTTGAAAACTAGCTGACACCTTGAAGCTGATCAAACAAATCATCCATTCTTGGTAAGGGGTAGCAGTTCTTTATCGTCAACTTATTCAGCTCACGGTAGTCAATACACATCCTCATACTGCCATCTTTCTTCTTCACGAATAAGACCGAAGCACCTCAAGGAGAGATACTCGGTCTAATAAATCCCTTATCAAGCAGCTCTTACAACTGCTCTATCAACTCTTTCATCTCAGTCGGAGCCAACTGATACAGTGCCTTGGCAACAGGTTGGGCACCTGGTATCAGATCAATCTGAAACTTGATCTCTCGATCAGGCGGCACTCCGGGTAAGTCTTCAGGAAACACGTCTGGAAAGTCACATACAACCGGTACATCCGACAGTTGTGGTGTTGGTGTTTCTACATCCTTTACATAGGCCAAATAGGCACTACATCCACACCTCATGCACTTTCCCGCCACCGCCATTGAGATTACTTTCGAGATCGTTGTGACCCGATACCCATAAACCGTCACCTTACTCCCGTCAGGCGCTGTCAGTCGAATCATCTTCTTGCGACACATAATGTTCGCCTCGTAATCCGCTAACCAATCCATCCCAAGAACCACATCGAAACCACCTAAGGTCATCACGAACGGTCTAACAGGAAATTTACGACCTTTAGTTCCACATCACAGTCTTCTATCAACTCAGAAATCCTGGTAGACTTACCTACGGCAGTTTCTACATCAAAGGGCACATCAACACTCCTACTAACAGGCAGTTTAGCACAAAAAGAAGCAGAATTAAAAATTTTACTAGCACCAAAATCAAATAACATGGAGGCTAAAGTTTGGTTTACTAGAAACATACCTGACACAACATTAGGGTCCATTCTAGCTTCCTCCTACATCATCAAAAACACTCTGGCGCTCGCCCTCAGTCCTTCTCCTCCAGCCTTCTTCACCCCGGAACCCTCAGCCCTCGGCTTCTTACAGTCTCTACTCATGTGGCCCTCCGCGCCACAATGAAAACATCTGCCCGCACGACATTCCTTTGCTATGTGTCCCATCCTCCCACACTTGAAGCACAAGTTCGATCCCAGCCTACATTCTCCAATTTGCTCCTTTCCACATCTATCACACTTCTTCGACCCTACGCCAGATGTGAGTACACGACGGTCATCCACTCGTGCCTTCTTGTTATTCGTCGGGACACCACGTCGTCCAAACCTTTTCCCATTCCAATTCCGGTCACCACTCCCTTTCTTACTACCTTCAGCCACCACGACCACAGCTCTCTCATCATACAACCTCCCAGCCAAATCCACCGCCAACCTAAACGTGCTCGGTCGGGCAATGATCATGTGCCTGCGAATATCCGCTGGCAAGCCCTGAATGTACCTCTAATTTTTTGTGACAGAGGTGTCACCTGATCAGGCACCAGCCATGCCATCTCGTTAAACTTGGTAGTGTATTGCTATGTGTCATGGTTCCCGACTCTAGCTGCAGGAACTCTCTCTCAACTTTGTCCATTTCTCTATGAGGACAGAACTCCTCAATCACCAACTTCTTCAGTTCGGACCATCTCATCCTCCCAATTGCCCGACTACCCTCGTCTTGGACTATATTGTCCCACCAACACAGAGCCAAGTCCACAAAAGAGTGGGCAGCAAACTTTACTTTCTGATCCTCCCGGCACTCACTGATGTTCAAAACAACTTCCATTTCTCTCACCCACCGGTGAGCAGCAGCAACAGTGTCGTTACCATCAAAAGTAGGGGCTTGCACCGTTAAAACGCCCCATAGTTACAGCCTCGTGCCGCCTCCGGCGCAGGATCTTCTTCTTCCTCTTCTTCTTCGTCATCAGACAGAACCGTCTCAGTCTCGGGCTGTCTCTTTTCGCCCGTAGGTCTACTTCTTTCCTTCCTCTCCCCCTCCCGTACAACTTTAATCACATCAGTCACCACAGACGGTAAGATTGTCTGCATGACCTGATGCACCTCTTCAATCACAGCCTCTTTCACCGAGGCCCTTAAGTTTGCACTCTCATCACCACCCTCCGGATGAGGGGTGTCTGGTTCTTCATGAACCACCTTTTCAAGTCTGGGTCTTCCTCTCGTAACCCGTGGTTCAGCACCATGACCTCCACCACGTGAAGCTTTTGAAGATCTACCACCAGCCATCCACACACACACTGAAAGATTCAAACACCAACACGGTCATTCAAGGGAACAGCTTAGTTTATGTAAAGTATAGTAAGTCCCTAATTACAGTGGCCAGTTGTGATTAACCATTTACTTTACTATTCACACCCCAAGCATTACCTATCCTGACTACATCAGTATTCAAATCTACAAACAACACATAACCACATAACATGCGCATGTAATACCGGTTAACATTACGAAAATACCTGATGGCACGCAACTACTCAGACTGGCATCCTTTTTCTTTTCAGTCCCACTTTCAGTTTAAGTTTAGGTTTATTTTGAAATTTTACCAATTTCACTTAAACTTTGGCTCTGATACCAACTTGTAAGGCCCCATTCCCAGGACGCTTACAGTTGGTAAATCATTGCACGTAAAACATATAACTTTACATTTAACCTTCATAAAACATCGCAGCGGAACATTAAAATAACTTTTCATTTCATTATAAATGCTTTTGTAAGTTAATACAATTGTTCATTTCAAAACATCGTTTGTTCGCACTACAATGCAAAAACATTAAACAAAAGAATGCCATCCAAAAGAGCTGAGTAGCCGCCCCGTGCCATCCTTTGCAGCATTACCTGCCAACTGGAAACACATAAAAGTCAGCGTTGTTGAGTGAGTTCTAGTTTTATAATAAAACATACTTTACTTTCATTAAAACCGTCCTTTACTTTGCATGCGAACACACATCATACATACACATAGATAATATCATTATTATCTTCATCATTCGTTTATTAACATTCGTTCATTCTTTCGTTCGTCATTATCATTCACTTTCATTACTTTCATTCACATTCATTCATACATTCTTACTTTCGTTCATACGTTCATCGTTACTTCATTTCATTCCATCCATACCATGAACTTTACCCCACCGTCATACATAAATCGGGTACTGGGCCTAAGTCTAACATAGACCTTCCGTCATGGCGCACAGCAGCCTGGCCATAGTACCTAAGGGTAAATACAGGAGTACCATTGTCATGTTCTATACCCACCATCATGCATAAAGCGGACACTGGGCCTAAGTATAACATAGACCTTCCATCATGGCCCACAACAGCCTTGCCACAATATCTAGGGTAAGCGAAAAAGGTTCTATACATATGGTCAATCACAAAGAAAGACCCCGATATGCATCCTTCTGGGGTAGCTAACCCAGACACCGTTGGACTAACACCCTTCATTGGGTGTGTTCCGACATACAAGGCTTGCAAGACTTTCTTTATTTTCCATCGTTCATTAATGCATGCATTCATTCATCATGTTTCTCTTTTTATTATCTTTCACTTTACGTTACATAATACTTTCATTTCATTCATTAACATTCCACGTAAAGCCAAGGGAAAATAATCATACATAATAATAAGGAACATCAACATACACAGTCAACATCATCATACAGGGCATCATCATACATACATAACATACATCAGCATACATCATGCATAAACATACAACATCATACATCATCATCATGCCCAACATAACATTTATGGCCTAAAAAGTCAACTTACATGAACCCCCGGGAATCTCCGACGTCAAAACTTACATCTGCACTTTCTCCCGAAAGTCAGTAAATAAACTATGTTCTTTCGGGCGCACAAGCCCTACTTGGGCGTATGGACACCCTTTAGTCGCATGGCCTCCCAGGCGACTGAACATAATAAGGATGAACATAAGGCGATTGGACCCTATGGGAATGGACCTAATGAGGATGGGCACTATGGGCGAATGAACTCAATGCGGATGAGTATTTAGGCGTATGGACCCTCAGTCGCATGACTCACATGCGAATGAACCTCAGTCGCACGACTTACATGCGTATGGACCTCAGTCGCACTCCTTTCGGCCGTATGGCCTCCTGTCGCATGCCATTCGGTCGCCTAGCCCTAGCTGATGCAGAATGCAGTTCATCCCGAACCCAATCTGCACTTTTGGGTCTCCAAACCCTCTCAAACCTGTTCTAAACCCAAATCAACAATCCTAAACCTTAGGAATACATACCACAATATCATTCAAGCACACACAAGCCCGAAAACACACTCTATTCGCATCACACACAAACACATACATATGGGTTCAACACACACACTTCAAAAATGGGTTTTACTATGTGTTTCAGTCCTAAATCAGTTGAAAACATGTAAAAGAGGGGTCCTAGAACTCACACAAACAACACCGTCGAGTAGAGCTTCAATCCAACCCGCTACACCTTAACTTTCACGCTCGAATCCACGAAAACCGAGCTTGAAACCACTTTTTTCTTCCTCTTCTCTCTCTTGGGCGAATATTGTGAGTATAGGGGAGGGTGTGGGCTGCCTTCCCCCTTTATACTCTCACTCATGCAAGTTTTTCCCGTTTGGCAAGCTCGGTCCCTTGACTTTGGACTTTATTTCTTTTCTTTCTCTTTTTCTTCTTTCTTTGGCTTCAAGGGAAATAACTGGGTGTTACATTCTCTCTCTTATTAGAGATCACATGGTGCTTCTCCTTTGATGGTGGAGGAACTCATGAAAATGTTTTATAAAACAAATGCACCTTGTATCATAGGTTCTACCAACACCCTTCTAGTTTTCATCTTAGGATTTGTACTCTTTTGTTCTGCTCAGGTTTAGCTTTGGAGTGGCATTAGAAGTAGCAACTTTAGAAAAGCTGATGAAGATTTATCTACTTATCCTTTCATCCTTTTTTACATCTCAATTCTTGTGAAAATCATCAAACATCTCATCAAAATTATCATACAGATCATCTAAATAATCATCATTCTAGATGTCTAAAATAAACTCTGAGTTTTGATAAGACACAATCTTCTAAACATACTTAGCTTCATGTATAATATCCTTGGATTTCTTAGGATTTACTTCAGCAAGCTTATATTTACTTTGATCCCTTCCTTTCTTAGTCTCTCCTGAACCTCAAGATGCACTACATACATTCCCTTGACAGGGGTGTTAAAATAACTGATATATGAAATTATCCGAAATCCGATCTGTATCCGAATCCGAACAAACTGATCCAAATCCTTATTTGAATATTCGGATTGTATCTCATCCGAATCCGAATTCCTTGTTCGGATTTCCAAATCGGATTTTGAATATCAAATTTTTTTTATTTGGATATCTGATTAATCCGAATATTAATTTAACTATGTTTCTTGCCTAATACTCATTATTCAACTACCTATTATGTTTTCAACACAATACTCAATAATCTTCACACATTCCAATCCCCTAATTCTAAAAAATTATACAATAATCGATTGTTGTTCTAAATTAGAAATTCTTATCTTTGATATCTATACAATTACTTATTATGTTTCAATTGTGACTTTATGTTAAAGTCAAATTTGTATTTTCTAGTTTTATATCATTTATTATTATTTTAAACTTATAAAAGGTTAAGAAAAGAAATTCGCCAAAACAAAATAGAAAAAAAAATAGAAAAACATTATGTGGTTTCGGATAAATTCAGATTATTCAAAAATATTCGAATCCGATCCGAATTGAATTCGGATAGATTTGGATTGAATAGAGATATCCTTATTCGGATCGGACTGGATTTCAGATAGAATGATGAAATTTTCAAATCTAATAATTTGATCTGAATAATTTGTTATCCAATTCGATGAACACCCTCACCCTTGACCCTCTAGTCCATCATTAACATCCTTTTTATCAACACCATCCTTTATTTCCAATCTATTGATGATTTATCATCATCACCATACTTCCTTGCTTGATCATCCTTAAAGTGCTCATGATCATCTTAGGTTTGTCCTTTACATTTTCCTTCTTTTTTTCTTCTTCTACCTGTTATCAATAACCATAGGATCATCACGAGCCTTTACAACCTTAGGCTCATCAGATTTAGTCTCAACTAACTTTTGAGCTTTAAAACACTTTTAAGTACTACAATTTTTTAGAACCCTAAACCATAACCATAGTTGAAGAAGTCGTTAGGTGCTGCCATCTTAGTCAACTGATGTAACACCCCAAAATTTTCTAGCGACAAAAAATATAGACAATATTTTGTAAAACAATCTTATGCATCAAGATCAATTTTGAGATTTGACTTGATTGCGATATTTGAATTCCCATTGGCAAAATTCTTTGAAAATGATTTCTCGAAGAAAATAATTAAACTAATCTCGATCGATTCACACGTCCCGTGGCGACCCAAACCCAGAGTGTGACAGTTGTCGCCCAGTCTCACTTCCGTTTTCTCACTTTTGTGTAATAACGCTTTGTTATCATGCCAAAAAGCCACGTTCCAAGGCCTATGATCTCAATATGTGGTTCAGCTAAATTCGTTTTTAGCTAGAAAGCCATTTGTGTCGAATTAGCTCCACAGCCACTTGCTTTTGACAACCAAGACTTTGATCCTTTACTAGGCAATTTTTTTACGAATACTATGGATGACTCAATCATTCAAACTATGGATAGAACAAATAAACAAAATATGAATGAAACATTAGGCATTATAGATACGTTGGAAAATTTTTGAATTATTTGTTTTTACTTTTGGTATTTTATGTTGTATTGTTTACCAGTAGCACCCGGTTACATTCACTACGACTACGGGGAGTACTAGCTATATATGAGGTTTATTATTATAAGCATAGGAATCCTTTAGGTATCTAGGGTTCGTATTTCATTCTCCATATATTATAATGCATTATTAAGTAATAGTTAGTTCAATATTTTACCACTATGACTATAAGGGAGTACTAGCTAGATATTAGGTTTATTATTATAAGCATAATGCATTATTAAGAAATAGTTTCTTCCTTTTGGTTATAGATTTCACTTGTAAATAGCAAGTGGTATTCGAGGTGAATCTATTAGCCATGGCCAAGTTTCAAGTCTGAATTGAAAAAGATGATCAACAAAAATTACATCACATGGTCTACTTACATTAGTTCGCATATGCAAGGTCAAGATCTTTGAGAAGTTGTCAACGGTGACAATACAATGCAACAAAGGATTATACTAGTGGAGCAATTCATAGGTGAAAAGGTAGGCAATGAGAGCAATGTTTACTTTAGAAACAACCATTGAATAAGAATTGTTGGCATATATCAAGCATTTAAGGCTATTGCATTGTGGAATGGTCATACTTAAGCATCTACACCTTAGTTTGCCTCTCATTATTCTTGCAAAAAAGTATGTTATACTCTCTCTTCTCTTATCCTTTACCACATAACCTAGTTCATAGAAACCTTTCCATCTATTATATATAGGTTCTATGACTACATATGTAGCCTAAGTTATGTTTATCTTAGTTTGTCATCTTCTTGTAAGTTCTGGTTAACTTAACATGGTAAATAACAATATTCTCCAACTAAAAATATAGCCCTCTTGGTAGCCACATCACTTGAAACAGAGAAAGATTCTACACATACCTTAATGATGAATTACATCTTAACTTTTTGATCTTTCAACATGGTTAGCATTTCAATTTCAAACCTTCATACATTTACCTGGTGAATAATTCAATTGGAAATACATACTACAAACCCAGGCAAAGTGTAATTTAGTGTAGGATTCATTAGCCAGTAAAAAATACAACAAACAACAATTCAAATTAAAGAATTTGTTGTAACTTGATTATATAACATGGAAAATGTTATATAATGGTAGTGTAGGACATGAGACATCACTATTTACAGAGTGGCCCTATGTGGCATGACCATAGCCATACACGTCAGACTCTCTACCACTCACCCCTACACACTCACTAACCCATTACACATTTTTAGTGAGTGTAAGTAAGACTACTTGCCTATGTGGCTATAGTATTTGGTCACACTCACTAGAGTATAACACATAACTTTAGTACCCATAGCAATAGAATAGTTGAACAAAAAGTCAAGAACTTACAGAGAAATGAATCATCCACGACAGGATTGTAAAAATTAGGCTAGGCGGCCGATTAATCGGGGATTAATCAGTAGTCTGCCCCTAGCCTTGTCAATTTCAACTAATCAGCGTCACGCTAGTCGGTCCTAGGGGGAAGAAATCGGGGTTAATCGGAGGTAATTGGAGGAATTTTTCTAGGTGGTCAAAGTCGGTCAATGGGATATTTTTGCTTATTAACTTAGATCTGACCCAAATACCACTTAACCTAGTTAACAAGATCCATCGACCTCCTCCCTACCTAGCCACCCCTACCTT
>BJCM01154645.1:0-20311 GCA_018326385.1 Flaveria bidentis | reverse complement strand
ACACATAGATAATATCATTATTATCTTCTTCATTCGTTCATTTATCTTTACATCTTTTCTTGCGCATCTGATATCTTCCGTACCAATACCATATGCTACACTCCAAACTATTTGGCTACTGGGCCGAAGTCTATAAATAGACAGCTAAACATGGTGCCGGAGTACCAGGGGTAAGTGGTAAAGGTTCTATATAAATGGTCGATCACAGAGAAGGACCCCGATGTGCATCCTCCCGGGGTAGCGAACCCGCACACCGTTGGGCTAACACCTTTAATGGCGTGTCCCGATATCCAATACTTGCAAGACTTTCATTACTTTCATCGTTCATTAATGCATGCATTCATCGTGTTCCACTTTTCATTATCTTCCACTTTATGTTACGTAATACTTCATTTCATTAGCACAACACGTAGAGCCATAGGAAAGATAAACATACATCATAATAAGGAACATCAACATGCACATTCATCACATCATACAGAGCAATAACATACATATATAACATGCATCATGCATAAACATGCAACATCATCATCACCATGCCCAACATACTCTCTAAGGCCTCAACTGTCATCTTACATGCTCTTACGGGAACCTTTACGGTAAAACTTACATCTGTACTTTCCCCCGAAAGTCAGAAGTTAAACTACACTTCTCCTCGGGTACAACTGCCCTATTCGGGTGTATGGAAACCCTTCAGTCGCATGGCCTCCATGCGACTGAACATCATGCGAATGAACCAATGCGGATGAACACTCATGCGAATGAACACCCAATCATGCGAATGGACTAATGCGGATGAGCACTTATGCGACTGGACCTTCAATCGTGCGAATGGCCCCAATCATGCGATTGGACCCTCAATCGTGCGAATGGACCCCAATCGCACCCCATTCGGCCGTATGGCCTCCATTCGGCCTCCAGTCGGTCGCCTAACCTAGCTGATGCAGAGTGCAGTTCCAGCCGAACGCAAACTACCCTTTTCGACCTCCAAACTCATCTAAACTCATTCTAAGCCCAAATCGACCATCCTAAACCTTAGGGATGCATACCACAACACCATTCAAGCACACACAATCTCACAAACAACGCTTAAACAGATCATACACACACACATACACAAACGGGTCAAACATGCACACACTCAAAAATCCGATTTTCAGATGTTTTTCAACCCCAAATCATTCAAAAACGTTTAAAGAAGGGGTCCTAGAACTCACACAAATGACCACGACGAGAAGAGCTTCGATTTGACGCGCTTCTCAACGGTTTTGGCCTCTTGAACCAACCCGAACCAACTTTTCTTCCTGTTTTTCTCTTCTCTCTTCTTTGGCTGATTTTGGTGGGTGTTGGGAGAGGGTAAGGGTTGCCCTCTCCCTTAAATACTCCAACTTCCCCAACTTTCTCTCGTTGGCGAGTTTGGTCCCTCGACTTTGGACTTTATTTCTTTTTCTTTCTTTGTCGGCTTCAAAATAAATAAATAACAGGGTGTTACAACAACTTACAATTTCATCAATGTATATACGTTCCAATCTTGATGTCTTGTAAGTGTCACGTGTGGGTATAAAATGTGTCGACTTTGTCAATCGGTCAACGATCACCCATATGCCATCATGACCACGAGAAGTACGGGGTAGTTTAGTTATGAAGTCCATGGATATGTGTTCCCATTTCCACAAAGGAATCTCGTGTTGTTCAAGTAATCCACTTGGACGTTGATGTTCCGCTTTAAACTTCGTACACGTAAGGCACTTAGCTACATAAGTCGCTATGTCTTTCTTCATTCCAGACCACCAATATTGACCACACAGGTCCATATACATCTTATCGGAGCCAGGATGAATAGAATAACGAGTTTGATGAGCTTCGTTCATGATAAAGGTACGAAGGTTATCACGATTCGAAACCCAAATTAAATTCGTGAAATACACCAACCCATTGGGTTTCGTTTCCAGTTGAGCTAGAAGATTGTGCTCCAACTCCTTTCTTATTCTGCCTTCTTGTTGTACCGCTTGTTGAGCCTCTAAAAATACTAGTCTCGATGTCACTTTCGATACTCAAATTTTGTAATAGCATGGTAGTCTCGTTGACTTCTAGACAAATCTCAGTATCAATTCTCCCAAGGTGTCAAACCATTATCGCCGATCACGAATGTCTTGAAATGAGATCATCTTGCTATGAATCTTTCGACTTAGTGCATCGGCTGTAACATTTGTCTTACCAGGATGGTAATGAATGTCACAATCGTAATCACTAATCAACTCCACCTAACGACGTTGTCTCATATTGAGATATTTTTGATTAAAAACGTGTTGATGGCTTTTTTGATCGGTGTAGACTATACATTGGGTACCATAAAGGTAGTGCCTCCAAATCTTCAAAGCAAAAACTACAGCACCAAGCTTAAGATCGTGTGTCGTGTAATTCACCTCGTGAACCTTCAGTTGTCTCGATGCATATGCTATGACCTTTCCTCGTTGCATGAGAACACAACCATGGCCTTGTTTGGATGCATCACAATACACATTGAAATCTTCGTTCCCATCGGGTAGGGTCAAGATAAGAGCATTGCACAACTTATGCTTAACGCTTCAAAAGCTTCTTCTTTCTCGGGACCTCACTCGAATGGTTTATTATTTTGTGTCAAAGAAGTAAGTGGCTTCGCGATCCTCGAAAAGTTGGTAATGAATTGTCGGTAATAACCAGCAAGACCACAAAAAGAATGAACTTCGGTTGGAATTGTAGGAACACACCAATTCTTCACAACTTTCACCTTTGCAGGGTCAACGTGAATTCCTTGGCTATTCACCACGTGTCCTAGAAATTGAACTTCCTCAAGCCAAAATTCACACTTCAAGAATTCACGTACAATTGCTCCTTCTTCAACAACTCAAGAACTAGTCGCAAATGTAGTTCATGTTCGGTGTTGGACTTGGAGTAGATAAGTATTACATCAATGAAGACGATCATAAAATTTTCTAGATAAGGCTTGCATACTTGATTAATGAGATCCATGAAGACCGCAGGAGCATTTTTTAAACCAAAAGGCATAACCATGAACTCATAGTGCCCATATCGAGTACGGAACGCAGTTTTTGGGATATCATCGTCATGGACTCGTAATTGATGATAACCAGAACATAAATTGATCTTTGAGAAAATAGCATCTCCTTGAAGTTGGTCAAAAAGATCATTAATACACGGGAAAGGGTAGCGGTTCTTAATGGTAAGCTTGTTAAGTTCACGATAGTCGATGCACATACGAAACGACCCATCTTTCTTCTTCAAGAACAGAACGGGTGCACCCCAAGGCGAAGAGCTAGGACAAATAAAACCCTTCTCGGATAGTTCTTGTAGTTGACTAGCTAGATCTTGCATTTCCGGTGGTGCAAGTAATATGGTGACTTAGTCACGAGGTTTGCTCCCGGAATTAAATCGATTTTAAACTCGACTTCACGCACAAGAGGTAACCCACTAAGGTTATCGGGAAATACGTTGGGGAAGTCTCGTACAATTGGGACATCCTTAAGATTTTTTCCTTTGACTTTTGTGTTGAACAGGTAAGCCAAGAAAGCAATATAGTTCTTGCTTAAACATTTTCGGACTTGGGTGCAAGACATGAGTTTAAGCCCTTTGTAGGATTTTTCACCAAACACTTTCAATGATCCCCAGAAGGTAACGGGATACGAAGGCACTTCTCGAAAAAATGATCTCGGCATGAAGTTTGGCTAACCAATCCATACCAATGATAACGTCAAAGCTTCCAAGTTTCATAGGAATAAGATCGATAAGGAAATTGTGTGCATCAAGACTCAAGATACAATCACGAATAAGGATATCAACGGTGATCGATTCTCCATCGACAACTTCAATGGTGAGAGGTCTTTCTAGCTTCACATGTGGCTTAGCAAGAATGGATTCGAACTCTAACAAAACAAAATTCTTATCGGCTCCAGAGTCAAATTGAACGTAGGCATTAGTCTTATTAATAAGGAACATACTTGTTCAGATTTAAAGGTATTTAACGATACAGGTAATGCATTAAAATATTTAGATAATAAACTTTGAGGTTGGGTTTAACATACCGTTCACCACATAGTTGTTTGCTTGTGCATGATTCACGTTGATGTTGAAAGCACATCCTCGGGCTTGTGGAACGTTTTCTGCAAGACGAGGGCATTGTAGGCGAAAGTGACCAGGTTCCCCATAATTGTAGTAAAAACGGTTTGCAACCATTGTGAAGTTATTAGGTGCACGGTGACAAGTCACCACGAAATGTCCATATTTACCACACAAGGTACATATGCGGCACGGAGCGTTCCCCGGATGATGGTACCTACAAATTTTGCACATAGGTTGAGGACCAGCATAGGCCCTAGCCACAGGCACTTGAGCCACAGGTACAAGTTGTCTTTGCGGTGGTTTAGGTACAGCCACAACATAGTTGCAAGGCGGTGGTTTGGGTGCAGCCACAGCATAGTTGCGAGCCGGTGTGAACTTGCGCTTGTTGTTGTTGTTGTTATTGTAAGATGATTTGGTTTTAGTCTCCTTGGAAGCTTCGGGGACCGTCTTCTCAACTTTCTTAGCACCCTTGACAGACATGGTGCCCGCTCGTATATTATTCTCGGTAAATTGAGCAGTAATAGTAATGGCTTCCTCCAAAGTTGTGGGTCAACTACCCACCACAATATCTTGGATTTGGGGTGGTACACCCTTGATGAACTTCTTGATGTTGCGAGGAACAGTGTCGACCATGTGGGACAACAAATGCTCAACTCGTGATGCCTAGTTGAGTAGGCCAAATGATCACCACCATCTTGCTTAAGGATCCAAAACTCTTCCTCTAGTTTTGCAGTTCACTCCACGGGTAGAACTTAGAGATGGCAGTGTTCTTGAACTCATCCCAAGTGAGTGCTAACATAGAATCAGCACCACAGTTCCTTTTCTTGCTATTCCACCAAGTAAGTGCCCTTTGTTGGAGCATAAATGTGGCATAACGGACCTTGAGCACCTCGGGACACTCATAGTTGATAAAGGTATTCTCCATGCTCTCGAACCACTCGAGAAGACCAGTGGCTCATTTCTTGCCACTATAACTAGTGGGCTTGCAAGAACTAAAATGCTTGAAGGTAAAGGTTTGGTTGTTGCACCCATGGTTCATGCTATTTTCCCCTTGACCATTCCCGTTGTTGCTAGAGTTGGTTATCATGGTGCTATTTAGCTCAGCAACCATGGTTGGGATGACGAAAGCCATTTGTCGTGCAATCATGGCGGCTAACTTACGGTCGGAACTTCCACGATTTCCATGATGACGAGACATGCTGAATACAAAATAAATCAGTTAAAGGAGTTTCGATATAAAGGACAGTAAATTAAATAAGGATGATTCAAGATTAGTAAAGCACATGGAATGATTCCATTTGGTAATGCATTACCATTTGGAAACGTTGACACGTTAAGGTATATTGACCCATTTGCCTTAGAGAATTGTGTATGTTGACCATAGTTTATCACTCATCCCAGAAATCCATAGGTAAGCATAACTAGTCCCGTAGGATTTATGTGAAATGCTTACCTTAGCCCGAAGGCTTTTTGCCAGGAAAACCAGAATATAGGTGTCTATGTGTCACACAAAATTTCTTAGGTTCGTGGATTCAAAACCTTGATGATATTTTCATAGATTAGACATAAAGTCTAAAGAATTAAGCCCACGATATAAGTGTACAATCCCACGTGTCGTTGAGAATAAGCTTTTTAATTTTCATTCGTCGAGGAGAATCAACAAATCAAGGATAAGTCTAGGGGAGACAAGCAACAAAGTTTAAGCATATACAAGGCAACATATCTAAAGGCATCAAGTTGCACATAAGAAGGCATTCATAATTAGATAGCATCATGTAGCATACAATAATTTGTATTTACAAGAATACCAAGATTATTCTATAAGGTTCATGCATAAACTATAGTCTAGGACACCATTTCTAATAACTTAAATCCCTATAGTTATGGGCTCAGATACTAATCTGTCACACCCTAACCTTAATGGCGGAATCGTTAAGATGTGAGGGTTAAGATTGTTCATAGCCACATAACACTATCTTTAAATAAAATATCAATATCATAAGTTTTCAAATGCAATTACATACGTAAGTCTCAAATATGAAATAAATGAAACAAAAGACAAAGTAATCCAAGTCATATTATTCTGTTATTCTAGGTCCAAATCTTAGATTTATGCAAACTTCAAATGAAAACTTTAAATTTGAGCATTTCCTGAAACATGTTAAAAATAAATGTCAACTATGAAAGTTAATGAGTTTCCAAGGGTTTAATATACAAAAATATATCAAAAGGTTACAAGTAGCAATTCATGTCAAAGGTTATGAGTTATGCAAGATTATAGAACACATACAGCTAAAATCAAACATTGACCAAGATTAAGATTACGAGTTTATAATGATTAGCTAAGTGTATTTGGTTCCCGTGATGAACAAGTCATACGTCATCGGGAGCCCACAATACATCGATTTTAGCACCAAATAGGCTTGTCAGACCCATGGATCTATAACTTCGCCAGGCTAGCAATAGTTAATGATTGTCAGCATATAATGTATATCATATAAAACTTACAATAACACAAATAACCATGACAAAATATAAGTATGAATTGCAAATGCATTACAAGTATAAAACATTTACAAGTGTAAGTTAATAAGTTTAACATGTTTCACCCCAAAACGGTGTGAAATAATATAAAAATGGGGCAAGGAAACTCACATGATCAATAAGTATATAATTGATTATTAATAAGAAAAATAATCGATGTTCCAACGTAATCCTTCACGAGGTACCAAAATATACTTATATATATACAAGATTTTAATGATAAGATTAACGATTTAACGTGAGCTAGGGTGTTCATGAAATTTTGCGGATTTTAAATAATGTAATAAAGAATTATACCATTTATGTATTTTAATATAGAGAAACTAAAATAAAAATTAGATCATTTATGATAATCAAGAAAGTTTAAATATAAAATTTGAATAAACATTTGAAATAATCGTGATTTAAACAATAATAATTTAAAGGTAACGTTTGAACTAATAACAATTTTTTTTGTGGATTAAAACTATTATTTAAGACTAATTTTTATAAAAAATAAACTAAATATAACATTAGTTTAGAATATTTAATACAAATATAATAGTATTTTTAAGAAATAATTTCAGAAAATAATTAAATTTCTATAATAAACAAAGTTTATAAAAATGATTTTTATAATTTTTAGAAATTTCCTGTATTTATTTTGAAGGCCAAATAGCCTAAAAAATATATGTGGTTCCCCGGTTCGAACCACAAGAAATTTTTTTCTCAACCAAACCTATAACGCATAATCTTATGTATTTATTTCTCTTGGTCTCTCGTGAATTATCTTGAAATTTTACATTGTGTTATTATTACAAAGCATATTTTTTTTAAAAATACAAGGATGAATTAATCTTCTTATATAACCTTTTTTGTCTATAAATAATTTTTAAACATTTTTTTCTTTTCTGAGATAGTTTTATAAATCTATTCAAGTCCGTAAAAGAATTTTCATATGTTATATATTCCAGGCCTTTTAAATAGCTTCTTCAAACAAAAGATAGCATAATATTTAATTCAAGTTAGTATATTTCCAACCCATTCTTTATCTCGCTCATCTTTATTCTCATATTTTAACAATGATCAAAATACACACTCTATCTTATTTTCATTACCTTTACCCATGCTTATAATTTAAGTGAAGAGCAATCGCATTCCCTAAAAAATAGGTAAATTTAGAAAATAATATTTTTTTTATAAATAATAAGGATCGGTTGAGGAATAGGATATGAATGCTCTTAAAAGGTAACATGCACTAGTGTAGAAAAACTATTTGGGACAGAGGTAGCCCCGATCTCAAATCTGACACTTTTTCATGGTGGCAGTTGGTTCGTTGGCCTTTTGCATCCCTTTGTGGTCGTCGGTTGTCTTTGTCCCTTTGAGATGATCTCCTATTTTGGATAGTTGATGTTGATGATTGTTTAATCTTTTGTTGACATCGATGATGCTGTGTATTTTTTTGGTCATTTTGTTAACGTCAATGATGCTAAATGTATGCTTACTTGAGACTGTTGTTCGTTGATATTGATGATGATGGACAAGTCTTCATCTAAGACCATTGATTCTGGTTCGTCTGTGATTTTATATGAAAACGGGTGCCAGTTGCCTTGGCTTGGCATCCATTTTCGTTATATAGCCGCAACCGGGTATCAATTTAATTTGCTTCTATACATGCACTGGAAACTATTGTCCAATGATGATCTTATTACATTGTGAGGTTGCTCCTCGTTGATGTTGATGATGATGAACAAGTCTTCGTCTGAGACCATTGCTTTTGGTTCAACTGTGAATTTATATGAAAACCGGTGTTGGTTGGCTTAGCTTGGCATCCATGTTCGGTGTGCAACCGCAACCGGGTATCGGTTTAATGATTACTTTGGCTTCGGCCAAACTATTAGGTTGTGGCTATGATGATGGAAACATAAGTCAGAGCCTTGGTTTACCCTGTTTTTAAGAAGCGCAACATGCGTCCGGGTTAAAACATTAGTTTTATTAATAAACTATATGTTTAAAAAGTTCAGCATGCATTTTATTTTCTAACATTCACGTCCGAACATGATCTGTTATCTAACATGTGTTTTAGGTGTATTAAACTTATAAGATAATATATCTTCAAATGTTTTATGTAAACGTTTATTCCTAACATATGTGTTAACAATATTAATATATAAAATGTTGTGTAAACATTTAGTTTCTAACAAGGATGTTAGAATTGAGTAGATATAATAAACTTATGTAGTTATACGTTAAAAAATGTTTTATGTAAACGTTCAATCTTTAACGTGTGTGTTGGAAATTGTTTATTTGATAAATAATAGTTTGGAGCTTGTGGTCATTTATAGTTTTAATCAAAGCATAATGTAAAAGTAGTCTATTGGAGAAAGGGTTTATATTTCGGTAAAACTAAGGATTGTTTTAGAAAGAATTAAAACAAAAGTTTTGCACAAACGTTGGAAACAATTGGTGTTGTTGTGAACATAATTATGTGTTCATATATCACTATATTTCGAGTAGCTTATATACAACTTACAAACCACTTGTTATTTCCTTTGGACAGATTTGTGACTGTTCAAGTTTAAAATTTCGATATGAAACGAGTTATTGCTTGTCGTGATGTATTCTTAATAACTGGAGCCACTATTCATGAGAGTTCTAGTCAAGGCAACTTTAATAACTATCAATATATTAAGAGAAGGTTGGTAATGGTAAATGGTAATACGACAAAAGCAATTGGAATTGCAATTGTGGAATTGAAAATGTCTACAAGATGTTCCTTTATCATTAAAAGATGCTATTCATGTCCTCAACATTAAGGAAGAAGTAACATCTTCCAGCAAGTTGAACAACGATGGTTACTCAACTTTACTTGCATATGTAAGTAAATATGACGAATGTTTCGCTAAAAGAGATCCCATTCTTCCTGTGTGGTTGGAACCATAGTAGGTGGGATTTATCGACTTAGCCACCAGAATGATATGTCACCAAAAGTTATTGACATATCTAATGACGAGAGTATTTGAGATAACAATGCTATATGATTTTAATCGATGTGTATCTGATTTTTAAATTATAATACAAAAAAGTTTTGCATTTTATACATTTGTTTTCTATGATGCATTATTATGTATGTACAATATTTTAGGATAACACTTGCAATTAATAAAGATAAATAAAGAAAAATATATGTGAAGTACATGAACTAAAATTATACACAATCTAAAATGGATATTGCGAGAAGATATTTGCATATGTACAACTTGCGAGTTGCTACTTTGGTTAATAAAACATCAGAGAATAGAAATAAAGTATATAATTGTAGAAACTAACAAGTGTGAATCGTTAACATAAAAAAGAAATATACGTAATTATAAATCTTTAATTACTCTTGCTAGATTCGTTATGTTAGATTGACCACTGGAAATGAAGAAAAATACAGATGTATTTATCACCTTCAATGTTTTTGAACCTATGTCGAGGATTTTCATTTTAGTTGGGGAGAGTATCTTAATATACATAGGTTCACAACAATAACAGAAAAGTTTAAATGGTTGTTTGACAGTTTTTTAATCAGTCTCTTAATGGTTCAAATATCTGAATGGTTCAACACTTAATGGTTCAGACTGTTTGTTTCACGAGCAAATGTCTGAATGTTTCAGACATTTGTCTCTTATGGTTAAACCTTATACTAGTATTGAATGGTTAAGATGTTTAATGCTGAATGATTAAGACATCTTATCTGAATTGGTCAGACATTTACATTTGAATAGTTAAACAATATACTAACTATTAATGATTCCGACCTCTTAATGGTTCAACAGTTAATGGTTCAAATCTTTTATGGGATCAGAACTTAACCATTCAAAAGTTGACTAACAGCCCCTAAGTTACTTAAGACAAACTGTTTGAATGTCTTCACCAAAACACCTCAGTTTGAGACTTTTGAAAAAGTACTTATAAGTAAATGGTGAAGCCTTGGAGATCAAAGGTAAAGTTATAATCCTAAACTTAGATGATGAATTTATTTATTTTTATGTAACATGCATATGAGATTTTTCTATATATGGTGGTTTTTGGATGGTGAATAAGTTTTGTTATTCATCTAAATGGAAGATTGAATGTTAAGAAGTGATAGTGTGATATTCCTTAAGGGTGTGAAGAATCAGAATGATAAATCTTTTATTTACATGCTAGAGTCTTGTAGTAAAATGCATGTTAGACTAGTACTTGTTAATTATGACACTCTTTAGAGAATAATTAACATGAAGTATTCGAAACGTACATAACACAAGAACAAATTTGTGTATGGATATATTGTTAAACAATTTGCATTCGGTCTAAAAAATGATATAACTTTAGAACAACTTGAGAAGAACTCATGTTTCTAGGCTTATCCTAGATGGTGACTAAGAATCACTCTCCTAACAAACTTAGGATAATGTCAGCTTAAACACTAGAAAAGCTTGCAGGCATGTATTAATTTAGTTAGCTTGAAAACTCTTATGAGCTAATGTATTTTAAGAGAAATAAATATTAATGATGCCAATATCATGACAGTGTATTTAGGTGTTGAAATGACATCATAACTAATTTTAAATAACCTATATCAAAGTGTAACTAATGTGGGATGAAGTCGGTTAAGAAACAAACCTTAGGGCGTATACAAATGGTAATTGAGAAGTTTACTCAAAACTCGTATAGAAAGGAAAAACCATTCATCATTCATCTAGATATTATCCAATAACACTTAAATGTAGGGATTACTTGCATTTGAAAATTTTTAATGTTTGTCAATAAAGATTCTGTGATCCAAGTTAATATTACAAACACATAACTTAGTAGAGTACATAATGAGTCACAAGAAGTAAACCTAATGGTTAGACTTGGATGCTAGTATAGTGATCAAAGGTATAATGGATATGTGTTCATCTTGAAATGCAAATGTGTCAATAAAAAAACAATTAGGTCAAGACCTGAGATTATGTTCTTAGAAGATTATAATAGGCAATATTTACTTGTGATTAGAAACACACCAATCAAAAAGATCTCAATTGTATACTTTCTTGATGAATTCAAAGATAATGGTTTGGATCCAATAATCTTAAGGGTTTATGAAAGATCTAATTGTGAAATGAGACTAAAGCCCATAAAAGAAGGTATGTAAAGGAAACCTAACCTTGTTGACTAGATATCCAAGATCTAGGTTTCAAAGAATAACTAAGTCATGTATTGAAAGATGATCATTGAGGCGGGGACATATTTGATATACTAGAAGGGTGGTCGTGTAATACGGCGGGGTAATATTTACATTATGACATGAGTTTCTAATTTTTGTTATTCTTATAGCAATTTTATAAAAGTCTATTATATTTTTTAAACTAAAATTTAAAACACCAAATAAATAGATTTTGTATGACAACTTGTACATTTATGAATTAACTTTTTATACCTTACAAAATACATATCGGTTCAGCAATAAATTTACACAAAAACGTTTAAAAATGCACATTTACGATTGTAGTATCAAAAAGTATTTAGACATGATTGATTGATATAACAAAAATCTTAAATAAAATTAAGATTTTTCGGTTTATGGGTAGATAATGTAAAATTTCATGTAATTTATAATAATTATAAGGTTATTATGTAACTAATTGTAAGGGTTAATTTGTAAATAATGTTAAAAATATTATTTACACTTAAAAATGATTGTACCTTATGCATTGAGTGAGGTAAGTGTTTTTAATTTAATGGTATGTTAAAATGTCATTTTCATATGCTTTATATAGTACGGATAAGAAAATGTATAAGCTAATGTATATGTTGACATATACCCTTCATATATTATAAAGAGAGCTTAAATAGTTCATAGATCATTCCTATAATACTTGATGAAATTATTATGAGACTAAGCATAATGTGTGGTGAATGATATGTGTAAACCATGAAAAACATAATGCTTTTTTGATTTATAATTAATCACCTATGTGAAAAACAAGTATGAACATTTTGAATGAAATCATTAGGTTTGTAATTTCTAGAGCTTTTACAAAACCATGCTAGTGTTTCAGGGCCATTATTGGAGATAATAATGAAGGGATGGCCAACCGGGAAGAGTCTTGTGTAGACGTGTATTGTCGTCTCTGTTTACAACCATCAGTTCAAGGACATCAAGTCTACTAATAATTTGGAGACTTAAAACCCTTTAAAGAGAAAGTTCAAAACGAATAACTACCTGTTCTATGCAAGATTTAACTGTCGATTTACATTAGAATTTTGATCCTTGTGGTCGATCTCTATTCATGTAGGAATTGTTGGAAAAGATTAGTAAATAATGACATGTCATTAATCATGTCACGATCAATACTATTTTTTCCATCAAGTATATTTTATGTCATGCTTAAATCACACTAGAAAAAATTACACGCATAATAACATTCATGTATCACTTTACACTCGTGTATACATTTTGACAACTAGTACGTTATTTGAGGCTTGAGAGTTACAAATATGTTCATCGCATAAGTCTCAACAATCGTAATGTTATATATAACATTGCTAAAAAATGTAAGCTACGTAACATAATGTTTGGTGTTATGAGAACTATCAAGCAATAAAAAGCATAATGTTTCCAACATTAGTCATATTTGTTGTAATTACTCCTCCGAGTGTAACTACAATTTTACACATGCATAGACAACATTTTACGTTGAACATAAGTATTAAAGGCCAAACATCTTCACCTTAACTAGAGTGATAATATTTAAAAATTGTTATGATTAATCTTACTATTAATATTATTATTCTAGTTCCAATATACAAGCATGATCATCATCCATTAAATAACATTGATATCCATGGAATAACATTGATATGTCGGTCTATTCGTTCGTATTTATTGATGCTTTGTGAATTATTATTTCGATTTGTGCAAACTCCATACATTGAAACACAAATATCAAGAGACATGTATGGATGAATACAACACACACTATGCTGGTCGTGTTTGTGTGAGTACGGAATTTGTAAGCAAAACATGCATTTTGTTAATCTTCGTGACATATTATTCACATACAACTCAACAACGATGAAAAAAATGATACGTAAGTTTAAGTGAAACACTATTATGATTTCATATTGTTTTTAACTACATTATAATAAAAGTATATCATACATATAAAAATAATTTTTCTCTGAATGACGATGCATAAAATAAAGTAAAAATATCTAGCAAGAAGCTAAAATACAAATTAAAATAATACAAGAAAACATATCAGAAGAGAAAACTTTTGTATTTTTTAACCCATAAAGATGACAATGATTTAAATTGCCAAAACTTCTTTCGGTCAACATAGAATGTTAGATGTTTTTCGATTCCTTTCGGTCCACAGTCACTATAATGTTGTTAAGATGATAGCATGAATCATCTTTTTATGACATGTGGGAATAAGCCAAGAACATGAAGCTGCCAAAATTTCAAGTGACCCCGTTGAGTAATATGGGTGCAAAGACATCCTCCCATACCTGAGAGCCAAACAAAAGAAGTTTAGCATGTGATTTGGGTTTCCTTCATTACTCTACAAAGTGTAGAAAGTAGAAACCGTGTTAATGTTAATAATTCAATATAAATAAAATATAACTAGTTTTTATGATTTCCACTTAAAAACTAGACAATATAACATTTGTACACCAAAATGGTTATAAAAAGCAGGGTTTATCCGAGCATTGACTTAGGAACAAGTACCTATCACCTATACTCTATACACCAACCTGTCATTCATCTTTTCATCAAAATTCAACCTCGAAACTAAAACCACCCTACCCACTTGTTCCACTCCTACTTAAATACTAATCTACATTCTTTTTTAATTATTTTTTAAGTTCCTTTTTCTAACTGTTTGATGTTTTAGCGGTGAAATTTTGATTTTTTTACTATCTGATGAAAATCTTGTTTAAAAGATCAATTTCATTGCTGTTATAAAACTTAAAAAACCAGTAAATCTAGTGCACGAGGAGTGTCGGATCATCTAAGCCTAATGAAAATGCCATTTTCCCTGCATTGCTATAATATACTATTTTCATGTATCAAAAGTAAAACCTTAAAATCAGATGAAATAATCTTATCGTTGTTTCAAGTTCCGACTTGTTAAAAATATTTAGGAATGTTAAATAATTTGACCTCAAAGGACTAGTCCCACTTTATAATAAATTAAGACCAGAAGAGACCTGACCTCACGAATTCAAGAAAGAAGATAGACTTATCAACTAGTTCTTAATAAATTATGAGCAATTAATCTGTTTCAACTTTCAATTCATCACCCCTTGCATTTGTATGTTTATATATCAACCCACCTTTCTTCTTCTTCTTCTTCCTCTTAACTCATAATTATATTATCACAACACTCCAATCCTTCAATTTACATCCACCATCACCATCACCATCACCATCACCATCACCATCAACATCTCCATCACAGATCAAACAAACAACCAAATACTTACTCAACAACATGGTCTTAAAATGGAGAAGGGCTTTCTGCACATCAATCTCCACAGAACCAGATTCATCCGCCATGGATGACCTTCACTATGATCATAACAACATCACCAATTCTTCATCCACAACTCAGAAATTCGCTACCAGATTCGCTTTCTTCAGTTCGTCGTCCAATCCTTCAACGCCTCGCCTCCGATCTCACTCCGTTGCCAGCCCAAACCTCCGCTGTCGCACCACCACCGCCGCCGCCGTACCGCCGCCGTCGCGATCGGTGCCTCTCAGCCCGAAGCTTCAATGTGACACCAGTAACAACAGCCCACGGTTCTTCCACCGGTCGTCGGATCCTTCGTCTCCACGGTCGTCGTCGCCGTTCTCGTTTCTCAAATCTAGCTTACGCATTTGCACGGTATAATTTTGTAATTTGTGCGTTAATTTCGTTTTCATCATCGTCATCGTTATCATCGTGGTGATGAATTTGTTGTTGAATCTGCAGCGAAGGTGTGGATTGTGTTTGCAGAGTGTGAAGAAAGGCCAAGGAACGGCGACGTTCACGGCGGAGTGCTCTCACACGTTTCATTTTCCGTGCATCTCCGATCATGTGAAGAAGCAAGGGAGCCTTGCGTGTCCTTTGTGCAGCTGTTTGTGGAAGGAGATGCCGATGTTATCTGTAGATGATCGGAATCAGAAGCACCAGTTTGTTGATGAAGAGATTACCAGAGAGAAGCTCGCTACGAGATTCATGGATGATGTTATCGGTAAGAACGAACGGCAGATCTCGCGGCCTGATCTGAAAGTGTATAACGACGATGAGCCATTGGCGTCATTGACTCCGAAAGCTCGATTCAATCCGATTCCTGAATCTGATGAGAATTGTGACGATGAATCTATCGAAGAGTTTCAAGGATTTTGTGTTAATGGCGGTGATACGAGTTCTGTTAACGATCGTGATGTTGAAGTTCGGATGTCGCCGGAGACGGCATTGATCGCTGCTTCACGTAGACACGAGACGTACGCGGTTGTTCTGAAGGTGAAAGCTCCGGCGCCACCGGAGAAAACTCAACGACGAGCTCCGATCGATTTGGTGACTGTAGTAGATGTCAGCGGCAAAATCACAAACGAAAAGCTGCAATTGATTAAAAAAGCAATGAGAACAATCGTTCTATCGCTTTCATCATCAGACCGACTATCAATCGTTGCATTCGCATCGTATTCCAAACGGTTGTTACCACTACGGAGGATGACCACCAGCGGCCGGCGAGCCGCCCGTCGCATCGTGGAGGCGATGGCGGTTCTCGACGGTGCATCTAACTCTAGAGACGCCGTGAAGAAGGCCGTGAAGGTTCTAGAAGACCGCCGTGAGAAAAATCCGGCAGCCACCGTCCTCCTCCTCTCCGACGTCGTCGATCAAATTCAACCTTCATCCGTTACATCCGTTCTTTATTCTCACTCTCCGGTGGACATTCCGGTGCATTCTCTGAAACTCACCATGAGCGACGACCACATGTTCACCAAACGCATCGGGAATTTACTGACGGTGGTGGTTCAGGATCTCCGGCTGCAGTTAGGCTTCGTCTCCGGCGGATCTCCGGCGGTGATTGCAGCGGTTTATTCACATATTCCTCAACCGATCGTTCTTGGATCCAGCACCGTCGGAATCGGAGATTTGTCTGCCGACGAAGAGAGAGAATTACTGGTTGAATTAAAACTACCGTCGTCGGCGGTGAGGTCCCACCATGTACTATCCGTGCGGTGCTGTTACAGAGAATCATCGACTCGAGAGATCATCTACGGTAACCAACAAGCCTTGTTAGTACCTCGTCCCCACACCGTTAGATCATCTTCCCCCGCGATCCAACGGTTGAGAAGCCTCTTCATCTCGACGCGAGCGCTAGCCGAGTCGCGCCGGTTAACCGAGCGGAACGACCTAACCGGCGCGTACCACATGCTTGTTTCGACACGCGCCCTGCTGAAACAATCCAATCCGGCTCTTGAAACCGAGTTTTTACTCGGGTTGGAAGCCGAATTGAGCGAGTTGCAGCGGCGGCGCAAGTTTCAACCCCCGACTCAAGTCGGTAGAAGGGGTCGGTTGGAAGCCACGCCGCCGGTGTATACGGATGAGAAAGGTGAGCCGTTAACGCCGACGTCGGCTTGGAGAGTGGCTGATAAGCTGGCTAAGGTGGCAATGATGAGAAAGTCGGTCAACAGAGTCAGCGACTTACACGGCTTTGAAGATGCCAGATTCTGAGTAGGACCTTCGACTTTTCATTTATTACACATTACGCCCTTTAAGAATCCGAAGTTGTCCTGAAAGGAAAAATAATGGGTGTGGGCAGAGTAAGTATAATATCGACAAATGGTACCTGACGGCTTGAGCCTTTTATGTTTCAGTAATCAATTGAAAGAAAACAAAAGAGATTGATTGTGAAAAGATTTAGAAAGTGAGGGGGCCTCTATGTACCTTTTGTCTTTTTTCTCGAGTTTTTTAAACTCGACTTATTAGTTAAATAGTTGTATATTATATGAGATTGAAATCTAAGATAATTAAATGTCAACCGTATTAAGTTAATTAGATTCTCTAAATATTATTATTTGTATATGTATATTATAACAAGCTTGTTTGTTTTTGGGGCATGATGATTTGAACGGATCTAGCAAATGAAGACACTACACATGTCCTTTTATTTATTTATTTTTCCGTTTCTTTAACGTGGTTTGCCGAAAAAAGTCCAAGATAAGAATGATGACAAATCGATCGTATGGACACATAAGATTTTGCTTCTTTAGCACTTACGCATGTGTATTATTTTTAAGTTTATAAATTAAAAAATTCCTTCAATAAAGAAGTATTAATAAATAAACTGATTTATTCGCTAAAACATGGACCAAATTCATTTTTATATACGAACTCACCCAGAAAATTTAAGATAATTAAGTTTGAGACAACTTAAATCTTGTAAGGACTGTGTAAAAATGTTATTACCACTTATATAGAAGTGTTTGGTAATTATCAAACTCAAAGGATAAAAGAATATATGCAAGCAATTGTTTTTAAAAATGTAATAAAACTAAGTTTAATATTTTTTGTTTCTAATACTTTATTGCTACAATCAAATTATCGTTATTAAATTCACATTCTTATTAGCTATTTACATACAATCTATCTGTCTCTCTTAGTTTATAAAATGTGATCATATTATAATCGATAACGATCCCATTATTTTGTTACTCAAAGAAAATTTCTTTTTGTTCTTTATTTTAATTACGCATTGACAGTCCTAAGATTTGAAATATAATTTAATATTTCTTGTTTCTAAAAACTTATAGCTATTATTAAATTATAATATAAGATTCACATTCTTATTAGTTTTTATATTAATTATTAATATACAATCTCTCTCTCTTTCTCTCTCTCTCTCTCTTTATGTATAGAATATGGTCATATAATAATTTATTATAAAATTTCCACTATTTTGTGTCTCAAAACATTTTCTTTTTGTTCTAAATCTTTTACTTTTGCAACACATTATCAGTCGAAGATTTAAAAAATATTAAATGCTCCCCTGAAATTTAAAAAGTAAAATGATTAGGATTTACAGCTCCAAATATTATAGATCTAAAAGAGGTATGTTCAGAGCCGAATCAAGATAATCATAGATAATAGTTTATGGAAAAAATAATTTACTTGTAAAAGTGTACTTCCTTTTAATGGATAAAAACTTTTTGCCAATCGTATCCGTAAAGTATTTCAGGAACTATTAAACAAACTCATATTCAAAATTAATTTATCAATTTCATTCTGATGTAATATTGACTTTTAATATTATTTAATAGAAAGATCTGATTGTTAGCAAATTAAATGGAATCTCACCTCCAATATCTCACTACTGAGAATTGCCTTTAATTTAATATTTATTATTAGTTATATTATAATGATATACATATGTAAGCAATCATACAATGTTATCTTGATATCTTCTAGAACAGAGAGTTGTTTAGATAATACTTTGCAATCCCGAGCATTTTAGGGTTGTTCCTTAGCGTTGGAAACCTTCAAAATTAGAAAGACGTTTGTGTGAAGATTATTTAACCATTTATCCAAGCTAGTTGCAACTTACAAGTCAAGTGTGATAGTTATGCTTACTTAATCACAATTGTTTCATGTAGGGGCTAATATGATTCCATAATCAAAATATATGGTTTGCATAATTCAATTAACCAACGTTTTACACGTAAGACAACTAATATCCATTAGATTATTTTTTTTTTATGATTTTGTAGTTTCATTAATATTGTTGATTGTCTATTTGTCTTTCATAAAAACGGTGCAAATTTACATCATTACAACTACAATATTAGATGGTTTATAAAAGTAAAAGATGATACGCAGGAGGGAGTTATGTTAATATCATCGGAGTCACAGTACTAGAATAATGAAATGAATTTTCACGAGTATATAGAGATAGTATGTATAGATTTTTTGAGTGAAAACAACGTTTTTTTGGATAGTGGCTACATTTGATTTTGATTACAAAGACCATAAAACTTACAAAAGATTGGAACGGTGATACCATAAATATATTTGAAGACGATAACAAAAAAGATATTAGTGGGGTATTTACCTCTAAGTAATTTAAATTTTGTTTTTGGTTATTTATTGACCCGACTGAAACTAGTTTGGATATTTTTATATCTGCTTTTATGAAATTGAAGCATCTAGAATCAGTGACTCCATATAAATAAATTTTTGAATCCATCACTGTATATAAGCTCAAATAATTATAAGTGTACAAGTAGGTGATCGATTCTAGGAAATAATTGAACAGTTGGTTACTTGGTTTCTTAGTTTGTTTTATATTTCCACTACGATTCATTTATTTATTTATTGTCTTTTTTTTTTCTTTTCGCTCTGAGTTGTATGTATAGATCTATGTTGTTAAGCACAACCTCAACTTACCGTAATGAGTTAGGCCTTTTAGTTTTACATTCTCGGTAATAATTATTCCGAACAAGATGTGTACATTATTTATACCCAAATATTGATATCTTTTTAGTATACACATTATATCTTTACATATTTAGTTTTTATGAGGATATTACCAAGTACCGTAGAGATGATTGCACATTTCACGAACTACTTTAGTTTCACATGGTCAAAAGAATATATATATA
>BJCM01154643.1:0-11988 GCA_018326385.1 Flaveria bidentis | reverse complement strand
CTTCCGGTCAATCTCTACTCTCTTTCTGTCTTCATCTGAGTAGTCAGCCACAGCCTTGGGGATCATACCACCACCAGTAGCAGAAGGGGTGTATGGAATGTAAGGTTCATTCTCAATAGACTCCCACATTCTTGAGTCTAGAGACCTGATGAAACCTTCCATTCTTAGGCACCAGGTATCAAAGTCTTCAAGAGTGATCAGTGGGGACTTGTTCATGGTTCTAGTTTCCATATCAGTTTTGGAAATAGCTACCATTTGAAAAGTTTAGTATTTGTGTGTGTGAGGGATCTAAAGATGGTGAGATCTTATATCAATAGACTGGAAAGCTCTGATACCAAATGCAGGACCGATGAAGGGTGGTCACTTACAACACAACAATACAAAGAGGAGAGTAAACTTAACTTAGTCAAATAGTGAACTGGATTAACCATAATAGATGATACTAAGAACACAAGTAATTAAGTAAGAGACAACAAGAGAACAAGATACACAAGTATATGGTTTTTAAGATTACAGTATATTGCTTTCTCAAGTTCTATTACAAGTGTTACAAAGCATAAAAGAAAGATACAAGAACCTAAGATACTTATACTTCATCCTACAGCCGGTCATACTTTGAAGGCCAGTTGAATACAATTGACTAGACACAAAACAAAATCAATTGTAGAGTCAAAAGGCAGATTGCCTTTTGACTAGTGACTATGACATGCCATAGCTCACATCCTTATCTATTACAAAATGGATAATGAAATGAAGTAGAAAGTTACAGACTCAAGACCTCAATGTACAGTTACCAAAAGCATGGACCTTTTCACCAACTCATGTAAGTTGGTGACAATACATAGTTGCAGCGGAAAGCGGTCCAGCTTTATGAAAAGTACATCAAATAAAGCATGTTGTTAAAATTTTTCGGAAGAAATCTGTCTTCAAGTGTTGGCTTCGGAAGACTTTTTCTATTGAAGCTTCGGAAGACTTCATCTTTGGCTTCGGATGATATTGGTCTTGGCTTCGGAAGATATTGGTCTTGGCTTCGGAAGATTTCACACTTAGAATGAACGACTATGGACTTTATGAGTAAATGATTTACTCATGGATTATAAACATGCAAAATAGGAACATTAGTTGAAACAATATAACCAAATAATTCAATCAAGAAATAAAGGGTTCCAATATCCAAATACAAAATTAAAGATCAAATCCAGTCACTAGAATATCGAAGTCCCATGGCACAAATATGACCTTCATGCTTTGCCTTTTCAAGGAGTTGCGTGAGTGGATCCGGAATGTTTTGATCCGTGTGAACTTTGCGAATACATATCTTTCCCTTTTCAACTTCATCCCTTATGTAGTTGAATCTCCGCTTAATATGCCTAGTCGTTTGATGTGCACGGGTTTCCTTGATTTGAGCAATCGCACCCTCGTTATCACAAAAAATTTCTAGGGGATCCTGAATGGAAGGGACCACCCCTAGATCGGCAATGAATTCTTCAACCATGTAGCTTCTTGAGCTGATAAAGAAGCGGTGATGTATTCTGACTCTGTAGTTGATAATGCCACCACATATTTCTTAGTGCTTTTCCAGGAGACTGCTCCTCCATTCAAGATGAAATGTATCTCGATTGTGATCGTGAATCATCCCGATCAGTTTGGAAACTTGCATCCATGTAACCTTTTACCATGAGTTCCTCCTCAGCAGATCCATAGATTAGGAACATATCTTTAGTCTCCTTAGGTAGTTAAGTATGTTCTTAACAGCCTTCCAATGACTATTTCTAGGATTTTGCTGATATCGGCTTGTCATGCTCAAAGCGCATCACACGTCTGGCCTAGTGCATATCATTGCATACATGATCGATCCTATAGTAGACGCATACGGGATTCCCTTCATCTTATCTTGCTCAACCTTTGATCTTGGACATTGATTTGTACTCAATATCGTTCCTCTATGAATAAGTATCGTACCTTTCTTAGAGTTTTCCATCTTGAACCTTTTCAAGATCTTATCAATGTATGCACTTTGATTTAAACCTATCAACCGCAATGATCTATCCCTATATATCTTTATTCCCAAAATATAGGCGGTTTCACCAAGATCCTTAATGTAAAAACAGCTTCCAAGCCAGGTTTTTACACTTTCCAAGGTTAGAACGCCATTTCCAAATAGTAGGATGTCATCAATATACAATTCTAGGAAAGTGATGATGCTCCCACTAGCTTTCTTATATACACATGCTTCATCAGCGTTTTTTATGAAGCCAAATTTGATTATCTCTTCATCAAAATGGTGATTCCAACTTCTTAATGCTTGCTTCAATCCATTGCATGATTTCTTTAACTTGCATACTTTGTTAGGATGTTTTGGATCGGCAAAACCTTCAGGTTGAGCCATATAGACATCTTCCTCAAGATATCCATTCAGAAAAGCAATTTTGACATCCATTTGTCAAATCTCATAATCATAATGAGAAGCTATAGCAAATAATATCCTAATAGACTTTAGCATTGCAACCAGCGAGAAGGTCTCATCATAATCAACCTCTTGAGTTTGAGTGAAACCAGCGAGAAGGTCTCATCATAGTCTAGCTTTATAAGTATCCAAGTTTCCATGCATATTGGTTTTCTTCTTGAAAACCCACTTACTTCTAACTACCTTGGAGTTAAGAGGTGGTACAACCAAGTCCCACACTTGGTTGTCATACATGGATTGCATCTCAATGTCCATGGCTTCAAGCCATTTGTCACAATCCAACTTGGACATTGCATCACATTATGTGCTTGGTTCATCGGAATCTACCACATAGCATCCATCAATTAAAAATCCATATCTTTCAGGTGGATTATTAGTTCTCCCAGATTTGAGAACGTTTTGTGTGTATTGATCAACCATTTGATCATCCTCAACATCCTTATGTTGAGTGCTAGTGTCAACCAAACGTGTATCGGGTTGTGGTTCTTGATCTTCTTCAAGATCCACTATTCTAATGCTTGCTCCTTCCATAAGGAATTTAGCTTCTAAGAACTCAGCCTTCTTGGCAACAAATTCCTTTTGTTCCAATGGATCATAGAAATAATATCCCATAGAATCTCTAGGATATCCAATAAAGATACATTTAGTGGAATGGCTTTGTAACTTGTTTGAGGTGGGAGTCTTAACATAAGCCTCACATTCCCACACCTTTAAATATGATAGAGATGGAACCCTTCCTTGCCATATTTCAAAAGGTTTCTTTTCCACTTTCTTGGTAGGGCCATATTCAAAATATGGGTCATAGAGAGCAAAGCAAAAACTTCAAAATGAAGAGGCAATGAGCTTCTAGACATCATAGATCGAAACATATCCAATAGGATTCAATTTCTCCTCTCGGACACACCATTCTGTTGTGGTGTTCCACGTGGAGATAGTTGTGAGACAATCTTACAACTTCTACAATGATCTCTAAAATCATCACTTAGGTATTCACCTCCTCTATTAGTGCCGAGAATTTTTATTGACTTGTTGAGTTGATTCTCTACTTCATTCCAGAAGAGTTTGAACATTTCAATAGCTTCATCTTTATGTCTTAACAAGTACACATACCCATATCGAATATAGTCGTCAGTAAAGGTAATGAAGTATCTTTCATTGTACCTAGCCATTGGCTTAAAAGGACCACATACATCCGAATGTATGATACCTAATAAATCTTTTTCCCTTTCGGTTTTGCCACTAAAAGGTGACTTAGTCATTTTGCCTTGTAAACAAGATTCACATACATCAAATGAATCATATTCAATTGCTTTTAAAAGGCCATTCTTTTGAAGTGTTTGTATGCGCTTCTTGTTTATATGACCAAGACGGCAATGCCAAAGATAGGTGTCACTCAAATCCAATTTAAGCTTCTAGGTGGTGGTTTAGTACAATGAGCTATCATATAATGTGTTTTCACGAACCAATTCATAGATACCATTAATAGGAATAAATTTAAAATAAAAGATGTCATTTAAAGAGACATGAATTTCATTTTCAATAAATGTCAAAACATAACCATATTGTCTTAATTGGGCAACTAAAATAATGGTCCTAGTCAAACTAGGAGCATACAAAACATTGTTCAAAATTGTTTCCAAACCATTTGGATGCTTCAAGATGTAGTCCCCTCGGTCTTCAACTTGAACTTTTTCCCTATTCCCCATGTAGAGGCTAACATCCCCTTTCTTCAAGTCCTTACTTCTTTTGAACCCCTGCAACAAATTACACATATGAGTTCCACATCCGGTATTCAATGCCCATGAGTTAGAAGTGTTGGATCTTATATGCCCAAGATACATACAAGATTGATGTGGTTAATACGTTATGATCAAAGTCGGGCCATACCCAATAACAAGCCAAACAAACACCAATAAATATTTATTTGTTGATATGATCAAACAAATAAATATTGACACCAATTTAGAAAATGGGCTTTCTAAGTTATTGCATTTTAAATAGAACAAATTATATAGATAATTTGTTCATGAGAAATTATTTGTATCATTATTTAAGTAGGTTAAATAATAACAAATAAAAGTGTGTTCAAGTTATAAAATTAAAAGGGGTTTAGTTTTATAAACTTATGAGTTAAAAATTTTGAAATTTTATAAATGGGAGGGAAAACCTCCAATTTTCAGCAGCCCCTTGGTGTCCACCTTGGGATTCCTTTATCTTGTTTTAATACAAGACATTAACCATTTCACACTCCACTCTAATCACACTCTCTTTCACACACAAGTGCAAACTCACTCTTCCTCTTTCTTGGCTAAAATTTTTGGATTAAAGAAGAAAGCATAAGAAGAAGAAGTTTTGGTGTTCAACTTCCTAACTAGTTGGGTGTTTGGCAAGAAGCTTGTGGATATACTTGTTTGAGGTCCTCTTCTTTGGAGGCATACATTCAAGAGCATCATCTTCTTCATCTATCATCCATCTCATATCTCCTTGTTCTTAGAAAGGTTGTATTCTATGAACACCTAATGGTTGTTTATGTTTGATAGCATTTCTTTTCCCATATATTTGATCCTTGTTCTTGGGTTTGTAATCTTGGTTATTAAAATGGTTAATTATCAGAATCTAAATAAGTTTATATCACTTTATATCCGTTGCGTTTTTGTTTAAATGAGTAAACAATCTTTGATAAACTTGTAACAAACCCAACAAGAGGATATTAAGTTAAGATCAATATGAATCATGAAAATTGTACCCGAGGTTTGCCCGGTATCCCTCTTAGCTTGCAACTCTTTGAGATAGATAGGAAAATTTCTTTCCCAATGTCCAATCTCCCCAAATTTAAAGCATGGGTCATTCAAAGCAACCTTTTGCTTCTTCTCCGCTTGTTTTGGTGGTGGCGCTTTTACCACTCCCTTTTCGTTTCTCTTGACGTACCCTTTACCCTTGGCAACACATGCCTTGGGTGCAAGGTGATGCCTCTTCTTATTCCCACCTTCATTGATGGTGAGAACGGGTAAAACCCTTTTATCCATGGCCGCCTCGGCTGTTTTGAGCATAGAGTGAAGCTCACTTATGTTCGTGTCCCACCCGTTCATATTATAATTCATAACAAAATTTTCAAACCTTTTTTACAAGGAGTTAAGGATCAAATCCATAGCCAACTCTTTCGAGATAGGACAATTCAGCCTTTTAAGGTGGTCAATATGGCACTTCATCTTAAGTACATAACATGAGACTAATTGGGTGTCATCCATACGACATGCATGGAGTGCTCGAACCGTTTCGAAGCGCGCTACCCTTGCTTGTTGTTGGAATATTTCCTTCAACTAGGTTATCATGTCATATGCTCCACGATATACATACTCTTTTTGAAGATCCGGAGTCATACTTTCCAACACGAGGCAAGACACTTGGACCAAGTTCTGCGGTCTATTTTACCCAATTATTATAGGCCTCCACATCTTCCTCATTGGGTTGATTAAGAATCAGATCGTCTAAAATATACGACCGTTTCACTTGCTTGAGAACAATTCTCAAGTTTCAAAACCAATCAATAATATTGTTATGGTTTAGACGCTCCTTTTGGAGAATGGTTCTTAATGATAGTGTGTGAGCGGAAAGGATATCATTTTTCTCATTGTTGTTTGTGGCCATCTACAAAATTTAAAAAAATTCACTTTTAGTATTTTCGATATTGTCATATTTTAATTATTAATAGCATTTTATGTGTCTTACACAATTTAAATTTTTAGTATCCAACGTTATATTTAAATAGTGGTTAGGTGATCTTTATCCAATTATTTAAATTAACAAGGTATTCAAACTTTGACAAATGCAACCCTTTGCAACTTCTAAAGGTATGGGATCGATTTAAACATCATATGTATAGTTGGTATGTTTATCCCATCAACACCCTTTGTAAACCATATTGTAGGTGATCCATTTAACATGGTTTGCAAATCAAGTCACCGTACTTACACACACATGTGGGTTTACCAACACAAGTGGTTAGGTGACCTTTATCCCACAAATACGGTATTCCTACCTCAAATCACAAGTTCCCTCAAAATAGTTAGGTAACCTTTATCCCATTAAGAGTTTCCAAGTGACTAAAGTGTTGTGCAAAAGGACGATGTTAAACTTGTTGTCAAATGAAATTTGAAGTTTTCATAATTCTAGTTTAGAAAACTCTATGTATCTTATATTTACATGCTTTCAAACACATGGTACCCTATGGTTCCCTTTTTAATAAAACCCTTTTTATTAAAATCATTAGTCATTTTAATAACCTTTTATTAAGCACTTAATGATGAAGAACCATTAGTTTTAAGCTTGTTGTGTTTGTTAATAAGTTTGTTATGCATATCCAAATATCAAACAACAACCATAAAACAAACAACCAAACAAGCAAAACCATACAATCACAATTGTATAACCATATCCACTAAGTTGACTAAGGTCTTTCCTAAGGGTTAACTATGACACATCAAAATGTGTCCATGAACTCCCACTTGAATCCACATCCAAATGCTTCAAGTGTCCATGTCTTTTGTGTCCTTCCTTTGTATCTTCCTTTGGATCTCCAACTTTGTGCATCTTCTTTTACAAAAAATCATATCCTAATACAATTTTTTAATAAAATAAAGGCACCTAACCTATTTATTACATAATCAAAGAATAAATAAATTACAACACAAAGATACAAACACAAAATTGTTATTACAACCCTTTTAAAGAATAAAACCAAACACAAAAAAAAATTAACCAAATCCAAAACACACTTGGTCAAGGCTATGTTATGCACCAAAACATGTATCCAAATACAATATTCAAGAACAAAATGAACTCCCTTTTTAACCCTCAAAGTTTAAGCCAACATAAACTAAAATTTTAGGGTTTTTGTCCAAACAAAACAATCAACCATTTAACATCAATCTTTCAAAGTTTATTCTAAAGCATGTAAAATAAAACTTGAAAGACAAGGGATTCATACATCCAACATAAATTAGCCCCTAATAGGTTGAAAAAGTCCAACAAAACTAAATTTTTTTGGACTTTTGAAGCAAGTTTTCCACATAACCGGCTCTAGATGCAATTGTTGGGTTTGTTACATTTTTATCAAAGATTGTTTAACCATTTAAACCAGAAATGCAGCGGACATATTGAGCTATAAAACGTTAGTTGCTGAAAATAAACCATTTATTAACCAACAAATCAAACCCAAGAACAAGGATCATGTATGTGAAAAGAAATGCTATCAAACAAAAACCAACCATAGCGTGTTCATAGAACACCCAACTAGTTAGGAAGTTGAACACCAAAACCCTTCTTCTTGTTCCTTCTTTCAAATCCGAATTTTTCTGCAAAGAAGGAGGAAGAGAGAGCTGCAAATGTATGTGTGAGAGTGTGTTTGAGTGGAGTGTAAAAGGGTTTAATGTCTTGTCTTAAAACAAGACAAAAGAATCCCAATGTAGCAACCAAAGGGGCAGCCGAAAATGGGGTTTTCCCACCCATTTTTATAAAATTTTCACACTCACTTATAATGTATAAGTTTATAAACTTAAACCCTTTTAATTTTATAACTTAACCACACTTTATTTTTATGTTATTTGACCTACTTAAATAACAAAACAAATAATATTCTCATAAACAAAATATCCATATAATTTGTTCTATTTCAAGTGCAATAATTTAGCAAACTCATTTTCTAAATTGGTATCAATATTTATTTCTTTGATCATATCAATAAATAAATATTTATTGGTGTTTGTTTAGGTTTTTATTGGGTATGACCCGTCTTAGGCATATAAGATCCAACACTAGAGAATTCCCAACCATGTTAGACCTTTAAGAATCAATCCAAACCACGAACGACCATGCAAGGCAATCATTTGAATATGCCCAACGAGCCTTCAAGCGAGTCGCAAATCTACATTCTCGAGTTTATGAACTGAGCAATGATGTCAAGTACATCAGGGTCCGAATGTATCATGAATAGGGGGATATTCCGCCACAAAGCCCTTGAAACACCGTATAACTTTCGGGGCCCGGGAACAGTTGTTTTGTGCCAATCTATCCTTTAATTTATGTCATTTTTTTATTTGTGTGTTTAGGATTTTATTGCTTTCAATAAACTGGTGAAATTAGCAGGTGATCCCGAGGATTCTCTCAACTTAGAGTGACCAAATACAAGTGACAAACTCATCATTTTTAGGGGAGTTATCTCACTGCCCTTTCTCGGTTTTAATATATTAATCATATTGCGGACAATTCGAATTTTAAGTATGGGGATGGGGATAATGCATTTGACTTTGTTATAAAGGTCCAAATTTAAAATTTTTATAAAAGATCATTTAACCATTAATTTTTGTGACAAGAAACCAAAATTTTAAAACAATATTTGATACACCAAATTATAATTATATTTTTCAGGAAATAAATAAGTAAATAAACGACATTCAAATAAAATTGAAAATGTTTTTTTGTGATATCCTTAAAAGCAATAATCTAGTAAAAATATTTAATCATGTAAAATAAAACATTTTTACCCAATTCCATCTGTATGCGAGTTTATTTACGAGCCTTAAAAAACTTTTGCCATTGCAATTCTACTTTCATTTTGAATTTAGTTAAGGGTGTCTTATGATATGTGTGATTAGAACTTGTTTTGGGTATACATTTCAAGACCTTAATTAGTATTTGTTGCATAAAAATGATTTAGGCATTAGGAATCCTTAACCATTCAAGCCCCAACCATTTTCTTTTAATTTTCCTTACCCGAATGTCAACCCTAGTTAGCCCCATTGAACTTAAAAGTTTTTCTTTCTCAATCAACCGAACCACCAAGTCAGTTAACCAAAAAGCCATCAACAAAACCTGTTTTTGCGTTAAAAACACATTTTTGGCTTATTATTATAAAAAAGAGAAAAAGAACAATTTGGTCTTTTACCAGTAGACCTAAAAGAACTGGAATGTACTCTTTTGATTTTAATCTGCTTTGTTGCCTTTACCACGCAAAACCGGGACTTCCCCCGGAAATCCAGGAACAAATTTTCAACCTCACGTTCGACGCAAGAAGGAAATGGCAAAAAGTGGAACAAGTTCCGCCATTTTGTGGAGTTTCAAAAAGTGTTGTAAAGAGGTGGGCAAAAAGATCCTAAAGATGCCCGAACTGTTATAATTGGTCCCATAATGGGAAATGCAAAAAAACCAAACTAAGTCTTAATACGAATACACAGAACTAATCTGATTGGTGAAATTAGAGGTTGGCAAAATTCGGTCTTGAAAATTTGACCTTATACGAGTCCTCAAGTTAGCATATCCCTTCTAACTTGAATTATTGTATAGGGAGCCTTTTGTTGCTTTCCTTGTAGTTTATGTTAGAAAAATAAGCCAAGACCATCGCCTTTAGCAATTAGCCACTTTTCCAAATATTCCATACCTGAGCTCAAGCCAAGTTACAACCCATCAAAGACCTAAAGATTTATGCAAGTAATATCAAAATAGGTGGAGATTTGATCCCTTAACAAGCGTATGGTTTCACACGTATTAATAGTAGCAAATTGAGCGTATTAGTCATACTTAATTATGAGTCCATATATTTAGTCGAGTGTGAGTACATCTTGTGATTTTTACATGTTAATAATATTTACTAACTAATCTATTGCTTGCTAGGATATCATTTTACATATGCTTAAAATGTTTACATTTGGATGAAATAATGTTTACTTGTGTATTTCCCAAACGACATATTTATTATTTGATTTATTTGGGTTTTTGTAAAATTGTTGTTTTAAGTGATTTTGCTTGAAGACAAACAAAGTTCAAGTGTGGGATGTTTGATGTGCTATAAATTATACATAAAAATCCTATCAAAAGCATATCAATTATTCCTTAATACCTACCTTAAAATGATGATTATGTATTTAAAATTGTAAATTGTGTTTTTAGGTGGCTAAAAGGGCAAGATGGACAAAAGAAGCATATTTGACAAGAAATTTAAGAAATCCGAGATTTGGAGTCCAAGAATGGGGTCGTGCCTCATTAAGCATGCCCCCATGCCTTTCCTGAAATACACCCCAATGCTAAATTAACACACCACCATGTTTGGACATCTGACAGGACAAAAAGTATTGTCCCCCAAAAGCAAGCACGGGGTCGTGTGTAAGACCCGGTTATTTTTAAAGACGAGAAATAAAGAATAAAAGTGTAGAAAAAGAAAGAAAACACAATTTAACCCAAGTTGAGAGATTAAAAGTGTCAAAAGGAAAAAAGAATAAAAATTGATACAAAAGTGGCAATGGCCGCCCACTTTATCTACACATCAACTTTCCATTCGATTTTAGAGAGATAGAAAGAGCAAAGTTAGAAGTTTTGGAGAAGAAAAACAAGGAAACCAGATTCAAGGTAAGAATTTTGGTGTTTTTGAATGTTCTTGGCCGGCCTATGCCTCAGTTATGTTCTTATGTGTGTGTGTGTGAATTGGTGGGTTTTAGGTGTTTGAGCTCATAGCAAACGGGTTTGAAGGAAGTCATACTCAAACGCTACTATGGTGAGTTCTAGAACGCCCTTTATACACGTAACTGATTTTAGGGCCCGAAATGCATGTGTGAATGTTTTTATATATGTGGGTTTTATACCCATATGTATGTGTATGTGTGAATGTGGGTGGGTTATGATTAGGGTGAATTATGATGTTATGATGATGCCATATTCATGTTATGATGCCATCCCATGCGCCTGAATAGTAGCCATGCACCTAGGATAGGTTGAAGTTTACTAAGTGTCCATGTGCCAAAGCCCATGCACCTAGGCACTCATGCGCCTACATAGTGCTCATGCGCCTAGAATTTTGCCAGAATGATTAAGTGTTGGGTGATGCGCCCAAATAGTGCACATGCGCCTAAGACATAGAATATTTTTCTGAATTTTGGAAAAAAATGTAAAGTATAGGCTTTGACTAGGGATGTTTCCGGGGGTGATGTAAGATGAATTTACGATGTTTGATGATGTGTGATGATGTTATGCTAATGTATGTTACGTTTCCTTATGTTCCTTATTATGTACTATGACGTGACTTTATGTGGTGTGATTATGTTAATTGTTGCACCCTGAAAGGATCATACATACCAACTCAATAGGTGAATTGATGATTGCTCAGCTGGAATACCACAAGTCCAAGAAGAAATGCGGATGAAAATCTGCCAAGGAAAAGAACAAGTGTTATCATCCGCATTTCTCAATTGCGGAAGACATAACACTGATGCGGACAAGTGTTTACTCTTCCACATTGACTAATGCGGAAGACATAATACTAATGCTGAAGAAGTTACTCTTCCGCATTGACAAATGCGGAAGACCAAAAGAAGATGCGGACAAGACTTTGCTCATCCGCATTGACTAATGCGGATGACCGGACAAATGCGCATAAGTATTTGTTCATCCGCATTAACAAATGCGGATGACCAACATACTAATGCGGATGATCAAGTGAAGAAATGTTGATCAAGATTATCTCATCTGCATTT
>BJCM01154642.1:0-10579 GCA_018326385.1 Flaveria bidentis | reverse complement strand
GAGTCAATCGCACTACAGAGTCATAAGACTGACTCAGTCGTACGAATAAATCAATCGTATGACTCAGTCGCACGACTGAGCTAGTTGCTTGGCTCAGTCGTACGATTGAAAGTTGTAACCTATAAATACCACTTAATTCGTGGAAAAAAAGAGACTTTGATAATTCACAACCCTAGCCGTCCAAGTTCGTCCAGAACATCCCTTCCAAGTTCATAGACTGTTTCTGATCAATCCTACTCTTTTCTTAACGTATTCTAATCGTTAGGTTTGATCGGATTAACGGTTTCTCTGATTGGATCGCCAATCAAATATAATTCCGTGCTATTTGATTTGATTTCACGTTGAATCAGTTAGTACTCCGTACGCTATCGGTCCTAACAGCACCTATGGCTAGGATGGAAGCAATTCATATCTTTCTAGCCTATGCATCCTACATGAAGATTAAAGTTTATCAAGTAGATGTAAAAAGTGCATTTCTTCATGGTGAAATCCGTGAAACTGTCTACGTCAGTCAACTCGAAGGATTTGAGGATCCCTATCATCGGGATAGAGTTTATAAACTGGATAAGGCTCTCTACGGGCTCCATCAAGCCCCTCGAGCTTGGTATGAGAAACTCTCAACTCATCTCATGAAACATGGCTTTCGTAGAGGGGTTATTGGCTGCACGTTATTCATCAAAGAAAAGGATGGTGATTTACTGCTGGTATAGATATATGTGGATGACATAATCTTCGGTTCCAAAAATGAAGAATTATGTAAAGAATTTGAATCTGCAATGAAAGCAGAGTTTGAGATTTGTGCCATGGGGGAGATGAAGTTCTTTCTTGGTTTACAGGTGGATCAGACACAAAAAGGAATCTTCCTGCAACATTAAGAATGCTTCGGCTGCTGGAACTCCACTTGTCACGAACCATGACGTGGCACCCGACGAAAATGGTGATCTGGTTGATGCTACCATGTACATAGGAAAGATCGGATACCTAATGTACCTCACAGCCTCCCGTCCTGATATTATGTATGCCACGTGTCTTTGTTCAAGATATCAGGCTAAACCAAAAGTAAATCACCTCATAAGAGTTAAAAGGATCTTTTGTTATCTGAAGGGTACTCCAACACTCGGGTTGTGGTATCCTCATGATGATTACATTGAGCTTACAGTGTATAGTGACTCGGACTATGGTGGTTTCAAGATGAAATACAAGTCCACATCTGCGGGATGTCAGTTCTTTGGTAGACCGTTAGTCACCTAGTAATGTAAGAAGCAGACATCAGTTGCTTTGTCAACATGTGAAACTGAATATGTTGCTACTACAAGTTGTTGTTCACAAATCATTTGGATTCAACACCAAATACACGACTACGGTTTGCAATTTTCTAACACCCCTATCTTTGTTGATAATTCTGCTGCAATTGTTGTCACGAAAAATCCATTCCAACACCCAAAAACAAAACACATCGGTATTAAATATCACTTTATACGTGACTGCTTTGAAAAACAATTAATCGATGTTGTTAAAATTAATACGGATTTTCAACGCGCCGACCTCTACACAAAACCTTTTGACAAACCTCGGTTTTTATATCTTTTAGAGGTTAATGGCATGAAATAGAAAAGTGATGTGATTCTAGAAGAAGAAAGTTCTGAGTCCGACAAGTTTTTCTTAGTTTCTTATTTATTTTCTTTTATTTTATTTTCCTGTCTATTAAAATCCAAAAACACAAAAAGATTTTTAGTTTTAGAATTTTAGGGGGATAATAGTTTAGTTTAGTATTTAATTAGTGTGGTATTTATTTACTTAAAAACAAGGGAGGATGGCAGATTAGCTGAAAGAAATGAAATCAAATATGTGAGTTTGATTCAAAGTTTATGGAAAATGATAGTACACAGAGAACAAAGTGTTTGGGACTTCAAAAGGACTTAAATGATCAAGATGCAAAATTCAAAGTATAAGTCTGAGAAGTCTAAGCAAAATAAAAGGAAAAATGATAGTAAAAGTAGTCTGCTGTGAGGTAACATAGAGAAAGTAGACCTAGAGGTTGCTAGTTCATTATATGATGTGTTAGTACATTCAACACAATAGATTAGTAGACCTCATTGGTGATTTAAATTCAAACTAAGTTGTTCAACTTGTTGTGGGTTCCCATCTTATCCATGGTTAACATAATCAACGCATTTCCAATAAGGGGTGACGAGCAAAATAAACGTCACAAATGTGTGCGAATGACCATAAAAATGAGCAAAGCACATGAAAAAATTGCTAAATGCAATTAAGCAAATGACTAATGTTTTTGGTGTGTTATGTGCAAAAGAAAAATAAATGCTCTAACAAGAAGATAGGTTGTGTGCCTATCTGCTGTGCGGTGGCACTGACCTGAGGATGAATACTCATCCGACTAGGTTGAACACATTACTTAATCATTATTGACTAAGAACCATGCACAACAACCTTAACACTATATAATATGTTCATATATATAAATTATACTTTAACACAATGATAATATGAAATAAATAAACATGAATCATCAAACACATAATTATATTTCATTTAACCAATTCTTTACATATGTGTAAGACATGAAATACTTTTACATTTAAGCTCATAAACTAGGGACAACATGTATCTACAAGATGTTCCTACTTAATCCTGATGAAATTGTCAAAGATGCTCCAGAAGTCGATGTGCTAAGTGATGAGGAACTACAGGATGTTGATGAGATTGAGATCAAGGATGTTACAGCTGAGCTTTATCCAGAGTACACTGACCCTGAAGGAAATGTTATCCCCAACTTGGGTGATACTTTTGGCAATGCTACTTTTGATAAGTTGGAAGAAATGGAGAAAGAGAAAGAAAAGGATGAAATTAAAGACCACGCTTCAGATGCTAATGTTGAGTTAAAGCAAGCTGAATGGGCCGCTTGCTTTGCTGAAATGAAATCCTAACACGCACCTCCAAAGCAGAATGCCAACACCAAACTTTACATAGTCAAAAGACATCAAAAAGTGTCAGGCAAGATTATCGCGTGGGCATATTTTGAAGACTTGGAAGTCTATGCAGTTAAAAGAGATAAGGGAATTAAGTACTTCAGATATCCACATGATTAGAAGACTCTTTCTGGTTTTGAGCTCAACCGCCTGGCATGCTTAGATCTTTTGTATGCCAACCCGAGAAAGATGTCGGGATGGTTAGAGGTTGCGTTGAAGAATGAATACCACACCAGGTGGGTAAACTTCAGACCTCAACAACCTAAGAGATTCATTCGTAAGTCTGAAGTTGATCCTATATCTAGAAGACCGAAGGTGGTGCTGAAGTGGAGTCCCCCGTACACAATCTTCAAGATTCCCTTATGGGAAATGCCTCAGGACTTCACTCCACACTTCAAATGGTGGTATGATGATTGGCGGACAGGAGAAGCGGTCATAGTTCTAAACAAAGATGGAAAGATAGATACTATCAGGGTATTCGACCTAATAAGGCTTACCAACTTGTCTGCAGAAGATGTTTATACTTTATACAAGTTGCCATTGTTCTATGACATGCAAGATATTGTACAAGCTCTACAGTTCCAACACGTTATAGGCTATGCTTTACATTTGAAATACACGCAGGAGTCACAAGAGAGGAAAAGTACAATAAGTTCCAAGAACATACGAAGAATGTTAGACAATAAGGTAAACTATGTCCAAAGGGGAGTTTGTAGATACATGATGTTCCTAGTTTACGTGCTCAAATGTAAAAGTCTTTCATATCTTACACATGTGTAACGTAATGATTCAATGAAATATAATATGTGTTTGATGTTTATTCATGTTTGATTATTTCATATTATTATTATTGTTTTAAGTATAATTCTTATGTATGAACTTATTATATAGGTTTGAGGTTATTGTGCATGGTTCTTAGTCAATAATGATTAAGTAATGTGTTCAACCTAGTTGGTGAGTATTCATGCTAATGGACCATACGCATGAATATATCATGCTTATGGACCAGTCGCACGACTGAACCAGGAGACTGGATCAGTTGTATAATTGAGACATAAGATTGACTCAGTCACATGATTGAACATTCAGTTGTGCGTATGACTCAATCGCATGATTTAGTCGCACGACTGAACCATGCTAATGGTTCAGTCGTACGAATGGAAACTATAAACCTATAAATACCACTTAATTCGTGGAAAAACATAACACTTGAAAACTTTGTAAGAGACTTCAAAGATTCAGAAACCCTAGCCGTCCAGAACGTCCATAACAACCAATCTAACTTCAAAGTTCATTCTAGATCAATTCCTACTCATTCTTAACGTTTAGTTCATTCCTATATCAATCGGGTTAACATTCTCACTGATTGGATCGCCAATCAAATAGGATTCCACACTATTTGATCTGGTTTCACGCAGAATTTGTTAGTATTCCGTACGTACATGGTCTTGACACATGAGACAATTAAGAAAACATGTTTTAAAAAGATACCAGACCTAACATGGAGATTAGTTCATATAAACGAGGTTTATTTAAGGTTAGTGAAAAGATCACCTTTTTTTGGTTTTTTATGTTAGTAGAGATAATATCAATAAAACCCTTCCCTTGAGCGTCACGGATTGCATTAATGCGTGTCTCAATGTGCTTTGTGCGGGAATGATGAATTGGATACTTTGTGATTCCAATGGCTGCTTCATTGTCACAAAATAATGGAGTGTAGCGGAAATTGATTCCATTGTCAATCATCGGATGTTGTATCCATAACACTTGAGAGCAACAACTCAAAGCAGCAATGTACTCTTCCTCCCCCATGGAAAGAGACACAGTAGTTTGCTTCTTGCTCTACCATGATACCAGATAATTCCCCAGATATTCACAACCTTGAGTGACTGATTTTCCATTTAACCTACAACCATTAGAATCACTGTCAGAATAAGCATGTAAATCAAAATTTCCAACATAAGGATACCAAAGACCCAGACGAGAAGAGCCTTTTACATAACAAAAAATTCATTTCATAGCCTTTTCATGAGACTCCTTAGGGTTAGCTTGGTATCAAGCACAATATCCCACAACAAAAGTGATGTCTGGACAATTGGTTGTAAGATACATTAGAGAACCAATCATTGATCTGTAAAGATGAGGATCAACATATTTCCTATTTTTATTTGGAGTAAGAAATATTTGACCAGTGAATGGGTCAAAGATGTGATTTCTAAATTCGGTATTGTTGTCATTTTGCATAGCCATGACCTTTCTCTTGCTTATCATTACGATTGATAGAATTAACTTCGGCAACTCTTTGGCAGCTTCTCCTTTATGAGTTTAAATTCTCACACATGAATACCTGGAGAAATCATCTTTAACAACAAGGCAAAAAGATTTCTTAGCAATTAACTTTGCACTAATTGGGCCAAACAAATCAGTATGCAACAACTCCCAGGGATTAGAAATACTATTTTCAAGTTTTAGTTTATGAGATTTCTTATGTTGTTTTCCTTTGACATAGGCCATACATTTCTCAACAACAAAAAAGACTTTAAATGGTAAACCCCTAACAAGATTGTTTTTTACCAATTTGTTAATATTTGAAATTAACATGTCCAAATCTGCGATACCACAAAAATGATTCAAAATATGAAACATTAGATAAAAGGGAAGTGATAGTGGAAGTTGATTCTTTAGATCCCATATCAAGAAGATAGGTATCATTTTTTCTTAGTGCTCACATAAGCACTATCTCGTTAGAAGCATTAAACCCGGATCTCAGAAATAAGCATTCATTTGAGAGATGCTTAATAGATTGAATACAAGCTCTAGCACAAAATTTACTTTCTCCAAAGTGAGAGATCCATTTTATACCTCGCCTTGACCAATCATCTTACCATCTTTCTTGTCACCAGAAAATGCTACATACCCTCCATTGATGATACGATAATTTTTCAATAAATCCTTCAACCCTATCATATGTCAACATTAGCCACTATCAACATGCCAAAAACTATTTAAAGTTTTAGTGGATGACTCCCGTGAAAAAGAGTGATCAATTAAACTGATTTACATAGGAACCCAAGTTTGGACAACTTTAGGTTTATGGATAGAAGATTTTTTGCAAAAGAAACTATTAACAATATGAGTTAATCTACTGCCAAAAGAATTCTTATGTACATGTCTGTGATGGAGCTCTGGATAGTTTTTAACTACATGACATTCTTTACTGCATCTAAAGCAATGGGATTTTAATCTAGGTCTATTATGTAGCAAAACAAGGATTTTATCTATACATATTTCCTTCTCACCCTCAGATAAGGTAGAATCATTATAACTGTAGATCTCATACATTTCTATGGTTCTGATTTTGTCTTTTAAAGAATGATTATTTACAAAAGTTGATGCATCATCATTTGAAGTACATGTCGTACTTGTACCACTTGTGCTTGCACTAGAAGATGATATTACCCTTTCATTAGATTGTGAGATGTTAATTGGGGTAAATGCAAGAATGGAATGAGAAAAGAATTTTTTTAAAGCAATTACTTTTTGTTTTATCTTTACGATCGATAACAGAATCATTCACAACCTCATTCACACAAGCATTTGAAGCATCATCATTACATCTGAAATTACTCAATAAAGAAGTGGAACAACCACTTGAACATACAGAATTAATGTCTAAGATAGACTTTTGAGAAACAAAAACATTACTTAAACTAGAACTATGATCAAAACCATATTATTGAGGTTTAGGTGTACTAAAACTATTGCATCCAAGTCCACTCGTCGGTCCATAACCATACTCCTCATGCACGTCCTTAGGATTAACACCTTCTAAACATGTAGACAGATTGTTAGTATCTGTTTGAATGAAATACTTTGAAGGGAGTGGAACTCGCATTGGTGAAAATAATAAGTACTAGGAGGACCTATTTTAATCCTAGCCCCTGTTGTGATTTACACAAATCATCATGTTTCCCTAATGAAATTGTCCATTAATCAAGTTTTGACTGAAGTTTACTTGTTTTAAACTCTGCAAGAGCAATTCTTTCAGTCAAAGTATTTGTTTCAACATTTCTTTCTAAATTGATTCTTTTCAAATGATCATTTTCTTTTAAAGCTTCATTTAATTTAACAAAATATTTTGACTCATTTAACTAAGCTCATCACTAATCCATGTTAAATCCTTTTCGTTGTCAAGCAACAAACGATTTCCTTTATACACACCAAATAATTTGATTTTAGAAGCATAAGAGTACATGCCTTGTATTACCTCATAAGGGAGACCCATCACCACCTTCTCAACTGCCAGGGCTTTGTCACATTGACACACTAAAGTACTCTTCTTGATTTCCTCAACAGTGGATGTAGTATCATGCTTCCCTTTGCCCTTCTCCTCTGATTGTTTCCCCATTAAACTCACATTCTCAACCTAAACTTCTTTCAAATCACCATTCTCCTAATCTACAATCACACTCTCTTCAACACACTTCTTCCTTTCACTCATGCTTATCTCTTCTTACCTTTCTCGTTCAACCTCCTCATGCTTAACACTTTGATGAATTTTAGCTTCACTAGTAAATTCTTTGAAAGGATCAAACTCCTCCATAGTCTTCTCTTCCTCCATTATCTCGGTAACTAGGGCTTGGTTGATTTCTTCTTTTGTTTCTTTAGCTTCAACACTCTAATCAAAACTAGTTATCAATGTTGTCTCTTTCTTCTATTTACTCTCTTCCTTTTCTTTACCAAAAACCAATCTTGGAACTCTTGATTTGCTTAAGTCGGTAACTATTAGCAAAGGTAATTCTCTTTTGAAATGTCCTAACTGCTTGCAGTTAAAATATCTCAATTTGGATTTGTCAAAACCCAATTTAGAATTAGAACTTTGACCTCCAAATTTCTTCCTGCCAGTCCTTTCCATAAATCTCCTGGCTCGGAGAGTCAACATCACCATCTGCCACTAAATATTTGTTTCTTCCAAGTCATCTGGATCAACCTAATACATGTCTTCCACAGTCATCCATTTCCCTTTCAATTCAATAGCCACCAATGTCTCATAGCTATGAACAAACATGCCAAACAATGCCATTGTATCTGATGGGATTGAAGTTCTAGAAGTAGCTTTTGAGTTAGATTGATCTCTGAATGAGTTACCACCACCACTTAGTTGATCACATGAAACGTTTGTAGTCGCTCCTCTTTTTCTTGATGCTTGCACTGGCAAGCTTGCAGCAGACGTGATTAATGTAGCAGTCTGAGGAAAACCGGATGATGGCATCATAGACTGATTGAACTCTCTTCTCTTCAAATCTAATAGCTTGTAATCTGTGGACCCTCTTTCTTGTTTTAGCATTCTCACTTGTAGACTCCATTGAGGTGGAAGTGAATCCAACAACCTATTCACTTGGTCACAATTTGTAAGTTTTTCATCATATTTCTTTAGTGTGCTTGAGATTGTCAGAAAGAAATTTGTCAGAGCAGTAAGATTCTCATTCTTGTACCCCACAAACGAATTGAATTTTTTCTTAGCCTATATCCCTTTGTCCTTGACTAACTCATCATTTCCATCTTGAACTCACATAAGGCATCATAAAAAGATTTGGCATACATGTGTTCAGCAAAGCGGTTGTAGTAAATGTCTGGTGCAAGACACAGAGTTAATACTCCAAATGCCTTTTAATATATATCAATTAGCTTCAAATCCTTTTTATTGAACATAGTTAGATCCTTGTTTTAAGAGACAACATCTTTGATAGTAACAATAGGTATGTGCGGACTGAAGATAGAGTAAGATTTGCCATCTTAGACATATATTAAGAAAGTAGTTTCACAGAAGAAGAGCTAGTTTCACTAAAATTCTATAGTTTTGCAGCTAATTTCGCTAGGAATTTCGACAGTAGCTTCGCTAGTAGGCTGCTTGATTATGCTAGTTTCGCAGACGGTTTCACTCGAAACTAGCTTCAACTTACATTCAGATGTAAATTCGGTAGAAATTTCTCTTGATGAAAGTGCACAATCATTATTGAACTTTTGTTCAATATGGATACTTTCATTGAGGTCGAAGAAACCAACACAAGAAGCAAAGCAACTGTAGTTTCGTTGGATGAAACTGAATTTTAACCGGAAGATCCTTAGTTTCGCCGGATGAATCTTAAAAACCTTTTCAACATCAAATTGATCCAAAATCACTCAAAGCTTTATGCACTTAAGATCTGATGAATACCAAAGGTTTCCAAACCAAAAACTAACCAATCTTAATCAATTTCCATATCAAATACACTCAAATTGATTCAGAATTGATGAAATAGTGATTTTGAACTAAACCAACTAAAAACTCAATCAATCAAGAGCACAAAGGCTCTGATACCATTTGTTTGTCTATTGTGATTGTTTTTGCAACCTCAGTGAAAGTACCATCATTGAACAAAAGTTCAACAATGCTTGTGATTCATTATCAAGCAAAATTCCTGGCAAATTTAGATTTGAACAAAAGTTAAAGCTAGTTTTGAGCGAAACTTTCTGTGAAACTAGCATAATCAAGCAGCTAGCTAGTGAAACTATTGCCAAAATTATCAGCAAAAGTAGCAGCGAAATTACCCATTCCAGCGAAACTATCAATTCTTCTACGAATCTACAATGTCAAAGATGACTACTCTCACCCTTGTTGATTTGGAGAGTGTGGCACCCAATAGACCCCCAAGACTAATCAATGGAGATAACTTTGAGGATTGGAAGAGATGTCTGAAAGCATTCTTTTACTACACGGATCATAATCGGAGGGAATCAATCATCTCTAGTCCATACATTCCGAGTGTTACTATTAGGGATGTAGTCTCTCAAAACATAGATCCAACCGCATTTAATGAAAAGGATCTGAAGTTCATTGATAGGGATCGAAAAGCCTTTTGAGCATTAATCCTGTGCCTCACACCAGATATTTACAACCACTTTGTTAAGCACGAGAATGGCAAGTCTCTTTATGATGCATTATGTGAATTTTATGACGGGAATGATGAGTTAGTGAAGAACAAAGGTATTCAAGCTGAGAAAGAGTTCAACTCATTTGTAGGTTAAAAGAATGAGAGTCTTACTGATCTGACAAACCGTTTTCTGACGGTCTCAAGCACGTTAAAAAAGTATGCTGAATGTCACACCCCAACCTTGACGATGGAATTGTCGAGATGTGAGGATTAAGATTGTTCACAGCCACATAACGCTAAATTTAAATGTAAATATTAAAATTACAAGTTTCAAATGAAGTACAAACATATGTCTCAAACATGAAATAGTTCCAAACAAAACAAAGCATAACATAAACGTTTCAATCATTTAACTAGGTCCAAATCCTAGTTTATTGCAAGCTTCAAATGATGACTTCAAACTTGGGCATTTCTTGAAACATGTGAAAATAAAGGGTCAACTATAAAGTTGGTGAGTTTCCAAGGGTTTTACATACATAATATATCAAAGATTACAAGTAGCAATTCATATCATAGGTTATGAGTTAGCAAGTTTATAGAACACATAAAGTTACAACCAAACCTCGACTTGATTACAAGTTTATAAGATTGGCTAAGTGTACTTGGTTCCCATGATGA
>BJCM01154635.1:0-15274 GCA_018326385.1 Flaveria bidentis | reverse complement strand
ACATTACTATGTGCTATTACTTGTGAAACTATTTGTTGATTGATGCTTTTGCCTGTGTGGTACTTCTGTGTGGTTCTTCTGTGTGGATCTTTCATTACACCATTATCCCGGTAATGGGACCTAAGGTTTGGTTTGGTTGTAACATATACCGTATGCGCTGTGTGGATCTTGCTACGCTTTGTGGAACTTATTACGGTATGAGAAGCCTTCCTAACGGCCATTAGTTCCTGTGTGGGACCGATGGTTAGGTTTGGCCATAGCTAATTATAACTTGTAAAACCGCTTACATGAAAATGTAATTGCGGTAACCTATATAACATTTTCATGTTGTTCGCTTAACTTATTTACTACTTAAAACCTGCGAAGCTCACCAACAATTTTGTTGACCATTTTGAGCCTATCTTTTCAGGTGATTACGATAACTGAAGATCTAGGATGCATTTTGAGACTAAACATTTTTGGATAAACTTACGTTTGTAATCATCGTTGTAGTCTGATTCCTACTTTGCATGTTTGACACTTGTTCCCGTATTGTGGGAAATTAAACAATGTCATACTAATTGTTTATGTGATCACTTATATGTTATGCTTATGGCTATGTTTTCGTGAATACTGACTAAACGCGACACAAGTCTCCATCTGTGCTCGGGTGTCGTCATGACACGCTTGTCATCATATTTATTTTGCGTCTCTATTGTATACCATGTGTTATGAGGATCCCGTCTCGTTACATTCCCGTGTTTCCGCTTTAGCGGGGGTGTGACAAGACTTGACAAGCTCAGATGATGAATCAATCATAGAGGTGCGTGTTGGTTCCACACAGATCAAGATGTCTCCTAACATTGTCAAGTCACAAAAGCTTCCAAAAGCTTAATCAAGACCAATACGAATCTCTTCTCCAATTGCAAAGCATCCCAGTCAATCAGTAAAGATCTCATTCATTGCTCAGCATGGGAAACTTCAGAACAAGCAAGAATCTGCTACAAGCTCCAAGCAATCCTCATCACCACCTGCACGACACGGGACTACAAAGAATCAAAAGCCTTTTAAGGCTTGTTTTGAGTGTGGAAAAGAAGGTCATGTGGTAAAGAAGTGCCCTTAAAGACTTGCTTCGAATGGTAAAGGCAAAACAAATTGCTTCTCCGAATGTAAGTCTAAAAAAATGTTCCAGACGGTAAAGGCAACACGAGTTGCTTCTCTGGATCAAGAGGTAAAAAGCACACATCTTTGAATGGTTCGATGAAAAACCCTCCATCCAAACCTTTTCATGTGAAGCCGGTTTCACATGATTCAAAGATGAAAATAACCAAAGGTTTAAAACCAAATTCCTTTCATTCTGATCTTAAATAGAAAATGATTTTCAAATTTAGTTCATTCAAATCCAAATTAATTAAACCGAACAAAATTTGAAAAATTAAAAAGAATGATACAAATATTCCCAATTGTTTAAATGGTTGTGTACAGAAGCAGGTTTCTTATATTGATGAAAAAGGAACTTCCAGGACTACGATGGCCTGGGTTCCCCTTTCAAACTAATCTATTAATGAGTGCAGGAACAATTCAGGAGGACTGTTAGTAATCCGGTTTACTGACAGAGATTGTTCCTAAATCAATTTGAGGTGGAACAAATAGGTTAAGGTCATGGTATTTTATCCATCATTTGGATTTTTATATGCACAATCACAGATCTCACTTTACAATCACTGCATATTTCTTGATAATTCATTTCTTATCTTGATAATCAGTGTAGTTTGGAATACCTTCTTTGGTAAATTTTTATTTTTGTACAGTTTTATAAAAAAATTAAAAAAAATTAAAATTTTAAAAAGATTAAAAAAATAAGTTTGCAAAAATAAAATTTTAGGGGGAGAGTATAAGTAAATAAAAATGAAAAGAGAACTGGGAACTTGATTCAAGATGATTGAGAAATGATTGTATATCTTCTTGAAATGCTTGTTTTTGCATGACTTGCGTTTTTAAAATGAGAAATGATAGTAACTGATGTTGTTATCTGATTTACATCTTATTTTTTAATTACAAGTAAACGAAAATCAAATAAATTCTTTATTGATATGCATGGTAGACTCTGCCTGAAAAATAAAGTAGATAGCAACATAATGATTTAAATTAAAATATATGCTTAAGGATGTCTGGATTTACTCAATAATTTTTGGCCTGCACAAAAACTGAGTCCCGACAAAAATTGGATTAAGAATTGATCTTTCACCCACTATGATTCAAATCATATAATCCATATCTTTGAGTCACGTTTGGTGTATTTATGTGTCTTGTGTTTGTGCTAATCTCCTCTGTTGTACGGAAATACTGACCTGGAGTGATGATCTACTTTGTTGTACGATAGTACTGACCTGGAGCTCTCATCGACACATGACTAAATGGACATCTCCTTTGTTATATGTGAGTATAGACCTGGAGCTCTCACCATGTTGGTCTAAGTAGTGTCAAATCATCTAAACGATGCATTCATCACAAAATGCAATATTCTGTTGATAATCATTTGTACACTAATGTACAAACCTTGCTCTATAAAGATCATAACAAAATTCAAGAAATCCTGAGGTAGGGTGAGGGTTTTTGCCAAATGATTGTGGGGTCTTAGCATTCTAAAGTATTTAATCAAATCTTAACGAATCATCTTCTGCTTGTTGAAAAAGATAGGGCATGGGTTTAAGTGGACAAACATATCAGCAATCGTTATTGATGTGTTTTAGAATTTCAAAATCATTCAAAGACTGTGATTAGATTCAGTTATCAATGTGATCTCATTGCTTGTCGATGTTTAAATTCATCTTTGTGGTAAAGTATATCTTGAGGATATGATCTCATGATCCATTCAGTTCTCGGTTTAAAAAAAACAAAAAAAATAATGATAGATAAAAAAATGATATAATAAATGTATATAATAAAATAAAAATTATAATATATTTTCATTTCAAATTTTCTTTTAGGTCTTCCATATTATGTTGTTACAATTTTATCATTATTCATGCATTTCACAGAAATTGCTACAAACGACACGGGTTCGCTTGTTTTTCACACACAGATAAACACAGATTTATTTTGTTAAAATGAAATGATCTAATTAGAAATGTTGAGATTGGGTTTAAGAATGTGTTTCAGATTTTTGCTTTAAGTGATGGCCGATCATCAGTTGAGCAGTGTATCTGATGAGAGAACTTGTTCCTCAAGTTTGCAGAAGATACCGAGCTAGGAATCCTCCTCCTACATCTTCTGAAGTACTCAATATTAGATATTTGGGAAAGTTTTTCCAATATCTTTACAAAGGATTCACTCAAAAAGGGGAAGCATATACATAGGGGGAGCTTATAAGATGAATGATCTTTCTCATCAGATTTCGAAAGCTTCAATTTGAAGATCTTTCTACTGTTGACTTCTCGGTGCTGATTTCGCATAAAGACGTTGATAATGATAGACTAAGGGGGAGTATTGTTGAAGCTGTAAAAGATAGTCTATATTATCAACATAATGAAAGTCACCAAATGTCAACGTCACGGTCAAAGTCAACAAAAGTCAAAACCGACACGTTCGAGACGAGGAACCGAGACGAGACGTTGAAGATTTAGATGACTAGGAGTTATATTGTAATAAATATATTTTGTGTGAACAAAATATATTTTATCTTGTTTTAGTCATTTTATGCTTAATATGTAATTTTGTATTAATTAGCCTAAGTCTAGGGAGTTAAGTTCAATTAATGAATATTAGTCTAGACTATAAATAGGTTAATTGTCATTAGGTTTTGGTTAATCGTTGAATGACCATTTGATTGGGGTTTTCATATTATTCAAATCATATGCAATCATATTAGATCAATTTGGGGTTTTATTATGTTTATCATTGTTTGATCTATAATTCTTCATGTTATTTGATTCAAGTGTGTAACTTGGGCTAACAACTTTGGACTTTATTTCTTTTTTTTTTCTTTCATCGGCTTCAAAGAAAATATCCGGGTGTTACTTTTTTTTATAAACCTAGAACTCACTCAGCAACGCTGACTTTTTATAAATTTTCCAGTTGGTATGTAATGGTTGCTGAGGATGGCACTGGGCGGCTACTTTGCTTTTTTTGGATGTCATCCATTTTTATAAAGTTTTTGTGATGTAATGAAACAAGTATTTTGTAATTTGGTAACGATGTATTATTCGTAAAAGCTATTATAATGAAATGAAATGGAGATTTAAATGTTTCCGTTGCATTTTTTTAGTAAGTAAATACAAATATTTGTTTTATGTGCAATAATTGACCAACTGTGAGCATCCCGGGAACGGGGTCTTACATATATATGAGAAAATGATATCAAATCTCGATTTTTTTTGTTTTTGAATGTTGGACAGGATTAGTTGTTATAAACATAGCAACTGTGTTATCAATGTAAATAGGAGTTTTAAGAAAAATGAATATGTAATCAAGCAGTTGGTTTTGTAACCAAAGGATTTGAGAACATCCTGTTGATGCAGCTATGTAATCAGCTTTTACAATTGAGACTGAGACATTTATTTGTTTTCTTACACTGCAATGAGACTAATTTGGAACCCAAAAACTGACAACCACCCATAGTAGATTTTCGATCTTAACAACATCCCTCATAATCACTATCAGCATATGCATGTAACTCGAAGTTGCATTGATAAGGATACCATAACTCTAGAGCCGCCTTATTTTGAGATATCTGAATATGCATTTGACTGTGATTAGGTGAGATTTCTTTGGGTCTGATTGATACATAGCATAGACAGAAACAACATAGATTATGTCAGGTCTAGATGCAATAAAATAAATCAAAGATCCAATCATAGATTAGAATAATGTTTTGTAAATATATTTTCCTTTTGGATTAGGATCAATCTTGGTATTAACAATAGTTGGAGTTCTGATAGATTCACAATCTTGCAGTTTGAACTTCATCAAGAGCTTATCAACAAATTTCTCTAGATTGATAAAAATGCCATCTGCGGAATGTTTTACTTGCAATCCAGGGAAGAAATTGATTTCTCTTATAGAACTCATCTGGAAACGTAATTTCATGATTTCTTCAAATTTAGAGCATAATTTCTGACTTCTAGAACTAAATATGATGTATTCCACATACACTTGCACAAATAAGAGATCATTTGCATCCTTCTTTATGAATAAAGCTGAATCAATTTTCCATCTTGTCTATCCATGTTGGATCAAATGCTGGTACAATGTCTCATACCAGATTCTAGGAGCATGATGTAGACCTTATAAATCTTTGCTTAGGTTGTACACACGATGAGAGAATTCAACATCTTCAAAACCTTGAGGTCGGTTGACATACACATCATTTGTGAGTAGTCCATACAAAAAGGCACCTTAGACATCCATCTGGTACACCTTGAATTTCATATACCAAGCATATGCTAGAAAGATGCCAAATGCTTCAAGTCTTGCAACTGGAGCAAACACTACATCATAATCAATTCCTTCCTCCTAGGTGTAACCTTGTGCTACTAGCCTTGCTTTGTTTTGAACACTATTCCTCAATCATTTGATTTGTTTTGGAACAACCATTTTGTGTCAATGGCATTTTCTCCTTCAGAAAAATCCACAAGCTTCCACCCTTCCTGTTTACAGAACTGTAGCAACTCTTGTCCTGTAATACTTCAGTGATGTTTTCAGGGATAATTTGAGATAGAAAACACCAGTATAAGCAAATATGTGCATGGTTTGTATTACTTATCATAGTTCTCTCATTAAAAGGTCCAATAATAATTGATATGGGATGTTTCTTATGAATACGATGTATCGGAATCTCATCTTTTTGAACATTCACATCAAGATTTGTTTGGGTCAAGTCGGAGAGATGATGCAACAAGTTTGAAGAACGTGGAATGAAATTCGGAACATGAGTTGGAGAGTTGATGAAATAATCAAGCTTGTCAATGATATCTATATCTCCAAATATAGATGAAGCTCTAGACTCAGGTTATTGATTTTCTGGTCCATCATTAGGAATAGGTTTAGAAACATTAGAGTTTCCAGGGACAGGACGTTGTTCTTGAACTTTTTGATCATGAGATTCTAAATTGAATATAGGATCTCTAACAAATGAGAAAAATGGATAGTCCGAACTTGAATCATTTATATTAGTAGAGTCTGAATTATCACTAAAGGTTCCATGGTCTCTTACCTGTTTTCTGTTGACACAAGAAGATTCAAACAGGTTAGAATTAAATGAGTTTGACAATTAATTTAAATCAAATATCCAAGCTAGACCTTTTGAAGCTGATGATAATGAATTTTCAAGGAATTTAACATTGAAAGTTTCAATGATAACATTCGTCTTAGAGTTATAAACTCTAAATACTTTTGACACAGACGAATATCCAAGAAAGATCCATCATCAAATTTTTCGTCAAATTTTCCGAGCTGGTCATTTGAGTTTTGAATCAATACCAAACAACCAAAGGATTTAAGAAAATCTATGTTTGCTTTCCTATCAAACATCAACTCATAAGGAGTTTGTGTTTGTCTTTCACTAATAGAGCATGATTCTGAATAAAACATGCAATTGATATGGCTTCATCCCAGAATGTGATAGGAATCATAGCATCTACTAACATTGCACGGGCTGCCTCAATCAACGTTCAGTGATTCCTTTCAACAAGTCCATTTTGTTGTGAAGTTCTAGGAGCACTGAACTGATGAGCGATCCCTTTTTCCTATACAGAACATGTCAACATTAGCATTCTTGTATTCTTTTCTATTATCACTTATAATTATTTTTACTTTTTGATCAAGTTGATTTTCAACTTTAATGATAAACTCTTTTAAAAATTCAGTTGTTTTAGACTTCGCACACAAAAAGAAAACCCAAGAAAATCTTGTATAGTCATCAATGATAACTAAAAAATAAGATTTCTTTCCAATGCTCTACATGTTTACAGGACTGAATAGATCCATGTATAACATTTGTAGAGCCTTTGAATTTGAGTTTATCATCTTGGACTTATAAGACACTTGGTCTTGCTTCCCTTTCAAACATGTTTTATAGAGGTCTAATGTAGCAAACTTCTTTGTTAGAATGCCTACTACATGATTTCATGCTACAAGTTTGTTCATATATTTGAAGTTGGAATGTCCGAGACATCTATGCCAAAGCTGACTTTTATCATTTTAAGCATGAGCAATAAGGCAAGTTGTTTATGTTGAAGGATCAACTTGAGACATATCTAGCTTGTAGACATCTCAATCTCTAATAGCTTTAATAACCACTTATTCCTTGCTCATCTGAAAACCTGGCTTTAAAATATAACAATAAGAGTAATCAAACAATGCAGAATACAATTTATCACATATTTTAGAAACGCTTAAAAGAATAAAGTTCAACTGAGCACATTAGTTGACTATATCAAAGCTTATAACTCCATTAGATACCGTTCCTTCTCTGGTTATCTTTCCACCAACATCTCCACCAAAAGCTACATGTGTACCATCTTTTGTCTTAAAGTCTTGAAGTAAGGCTTGATTGCCTGTCATATGATGGCTACACCCACTTTCAACATACCACGTGTTTATTGGTCATCTTGGGCGTACCTACATTTCAAATACATTTAAGATGAGTTATCAACCCAAGCCGAGATGGTCTTGGGCTTGCCATATTTATCCATAATGGTAAATTGCTTAAAATGGAGTTTGCTCACATTAGGTTTGTTTTGAAATTTTAGATTATCAAATCCTTTTTGAACAACTGTTTCATTATCTTTTTTCTATGATATGAGCTCAAAGTATTAAAACAGTTCTCAAGATCATCATCAAGAAACTTTGAACCATCATTTGAAACATTCTTAGAAGATTTTTTCTTGTTAAATGTTCAATTTTTCATTCTCACTAAACGTGGAAAGAAATTTCCCTAAATATACTGTTATGGTCTCATAGTATATTGATCATCATAATAAGAATTAATTATTTTGAGTGATCTCATGCCTAAAGAAGGTTGTTTTGATAATACTTGAAAACCATAATTTTCATTTCTTAGAAATCTTCGATTACCAAAATCTTTCCTTGGCAAGTTCTTCCTGAAGTAACAATCCTCAGTATTTTGATTTCGTTCATCACACAAGGCACAATATTTATTAAAATAACAATAATCCATTGAGTGATTTGTCGTATCATAAATGTGATGATACTTGTTACAATAATAATCAGATGTGTTATGATTGTACATGTCACATATGTCACGGTACCTTTGTGGATGTTTGAACAACATTTGATTAACCCTTGATTTAGATGTGGAAGCCACATTTGAATCTTGTTTAGATTTAAGGGTAGTTAGGTTAATATGTTGTTTTTGCTTTGTGAGTTTGTTCTTTTGATTTTTAGGATTTTGCTTTTGAACATTTTCACAATTCTTCAACTCTTTAGACACAAATCTTTTATGTAAAGCGGAAGACTTAGGACCTGAAGTTGTTTTCATATCAGAGTTAGATTTGATCTTAGGTTTTGATGTTGTTTGAGAGATTGTGTTCATGTCAAAAGTTGTTGCTGACACAAACTTCACATGTTTAAGTTAAATTGACTGATTGATTGGTTCAAAATGCTTAGCTTTAGCAGTAGCTTTTCTTCTTCTTTGATTTATTGGGTCAGGTTTGGTCATTCATTCTTGCTTTTTTGGGATTGAAGGATAAATTACAAGCAAGTCGTGTTTTGGAGCGAACGAATTACCTCCTTTGAAAAAGAATTTCTTTAGTTATGGCCGATACTTATTGTTGTCAATGAGAAGATCTACCCGGAAAGGGAAAAAAGATCGGATAGTTGGGCAGGCACTCCCCTTTGGGTGTGGCTGTGTATGGATAGGCTAAGTCACCTTAGTGTGCAAGGGGCTAAGTCGTTCATTCAAGGACCGGAGCTTTCATCTGAATTCCCCTATGTTCGAGACCATTATTTCTTAGAGTCGTTGAAGGAAAAAAGCTGGATAGAGAGGCCGGGTAAATGGTCCAAGGGTCCTTGTCCAAAGGCGGCTAAGCCCTTTCCAGTGCTTTGGGTTTTAATTGAATCCTGAGAAGATTCTTTTTCTAATTCTTTATGTTTTTTAGCACTTTGGTTCGATTTGTAAGAGCTTGAATCATTAAAAACAAGAAGTCTCTGATTTCTCTTCTTCAGATTTCCCTTTTATTTTGTTATTCAATTCATTAACTTTTTCAACACCTTGTTCAAATTCACACTTTCTAATAACATTTTCACCTTTTGGTACAAATAGGTTTTTGTTCTTTTGACGAGGTTCATAGGATTTGACTTTTATAAGATGACCATTCTTTATTTTTTTCTGAGTCTTTCTCCTCGAATATTTCAATATTTATCTTTTCGATTTCACTTTAGAAAGTAGATTGAACATTCTTTTTCTTTTCTTGAATTTCTTTGACCTTAGCTTTATTTTCTGGTCAATGATCATGAGTATTAAAGTTTTTAGGTAAGGTATATGAGATAGATTCAGGCACAGGTTCATATGTGAATCTTAATCCTATTTTATCTTTGCCTTTCCTACCATTTACCAATTGCTCAACAATAGCTTTTGAGCTTTTCACTTTGGCTAAATCAATTTGAGTTGTTTCATGTGCCAATTTCTCTTGCGCTAAAGTTTTTGTCATCTCTTTAAGTTTTAGTTTATCATATATTCTGTCATCTCTTCAAGAGATATGATTTTTTCATCATAAATTTTACGATCTGCTTTGAGCTTATTGTGCGTTAACTTTTCTTGTTTTAGTTTATCACATATTTTGGATGAGTAGGTTCTATAGTGTTCTACTTGCTCAAAACAAGCTTTAGTACCCATTTTCTCTTTTACTTCCACTGGTATTTCAGGATATAAATTTAAAGACTCAGTGTCAGATGATGAGATTACAACCTTGGGTTGTTCTGACTATGCCATAAGAGCAACTTCTTCTGAATCTTCCTTTGGGTCAGATTTGTCGCTCCAGTCATAGTCTTTCTCATTGTCTAATTCAGCATCTGCGTTTGTATCTTTGTCTTCAGATCAGTCTTAATTTTTAATCTCAGCAATAAGTGCTAAGCCAAAAGTAAGATCTTCTATAAACTGTTCTGCATAAGCACTCCAATCATAACCATCCTTGATGCTGATAACTAGTGCTTTCTTTGGTTCTTTAGTGGTCTTTGATTCTTCTTTCAGTTCAGGCATTGGTAGACTCTTATATGGCTTATGAAATGTCTTTGGAGCCTGTTAATGATACCTTTTACTGTGAGAGCTACTTTGGCCATTTCCTCCTTGTGTTATTGGAGCTTAGCACTCTCTAAAAAAGTGGCCATAGCTATTATAGTTAGAACATCTTTACTTTGACTTATCAAAGCCAACTATTTTGTTTGCACTTCACTTATAGTTTATGTTCACATATGAATGCTTTTGAGTTCTATAAGCTATCATCACCATTTCCTAGTTTAGATCCATTTCTTCAACATCATAGGGATCCATCTCAAACAGATCCTGCAAAATCAAATCAACTTCTGTTAAATGGCTACCCTGATATGCTTGAAAACTAGCCATAAAGGTTGTAAAGGTAGATTTGGACTCTTCATCCTGTAAAAGGATATTTATAACATCTTTAAATTTGATAGGTTTAACAGAGTTAGAAGATGGAGTCTCATTTTGAGTTTTAGGCATTTGTGGTTTTGGAGGAGACTGTGGCTGTAGTTTAGTTAAGTAGACAGGTGCACTTGTGAAAAATCCTGCTCCCATAAACAAGTCATCTTCATCTTATGGAGTAGTTTCATCTTTGGCAAGAAAAGCATTCTCTACGGTTTTTGTTGGAGAAGCAACATACTTGTACTGAGAAGTGGATGCAGCTCTATCATTATTTCTTGAGCTCTTGTCAGTTTCCACTAACTCAATCTTTGCAATTAGAAGATCAAGGTCCATGGAAAACTTTTTAGTATGCTTTAACAAGGTCATTGTTTGTTTCCAAGAAGATGAAGTGCATTTAGAAGTCTATCAATTAGGTCTTTAAAATCATTCTTAATCCCTATAGTTGACATTTCTGTTGTAGGTTGCACATATCTATTCATCATTTGGATTATGGTTTCTACAGAGATATGCTTAAACAACTCAAGATCACTTTTCAGTTTCTGTCTTTTGAGATCTTGAATCACTTTGCCTCCTTCATAGATAATTTTCAAGGTTTTGTACATAGTATACTCAGTTTGGTAACCCTCAAGCCTGGATAGTTTCTCCAAAGGTAACTCTTTACACATAAGAGAATAGGCTTTAATATCATTTTTAACTTTCTTCGGATCATCCCCATGTAAACCATCTTCTGGATAAGGATCTTGTGATTCTTTAATGTACACAAAACCTCTATCGGGACCATCAGATGTAACAGGATTGTGAGGTCGTTTCTCTATTGATTTCCATAGATCAGTTCATATGGTATTTCAATCTAAGTGACCAGTTCTTGAAGTCAGCTCTGTTCTTCAACTTTGGAACTCTGTTCTCTTTGGAACTCTGTTCTCAGAATCCTCAAACTTAACCATTTTTAAGATATGAGTTTAAGAAAAGATACTATTTTTGTTGTTTTAAATTTTAAATTAAATTAAGAAATGACAATATATTTGGATTTTAATTTTTGAAAAATATTCGAAGTGTTGAGAGAAAAGTCTGAATTCTGATGTGCCTGATTAGTTATGAAACACCCACTTTGACCTAGAAACGCCTAAAGGAATGCCTTATTGAATTTCTAAAACGCCTAGAAGCAGAAACGCCTGAATAGTGGAGAAACTCCCAAACTATTGCAAATTGCCTGAACAATTATGAAGCGCCCCAATAGTTGTAAAGCGCCTAAATAGTGTCAAAGCGCCTGGGAACTTAGTTTCTGAAAAATGTCCAAATAGTGCTAAAACTTCCACAATAGTTTCAAAACATCCACTCTCAAATGCCTAAACAATGTTAAAACGTCTGAACAGTTTTCATGCGCCTAAACACTTAGGTGACTTTCATATGTTTCTAACACTCCAAATGCCTAATTCATCATCTTCATAACAACTTGATCTTAATAATTTTTTTCAAAACATGATTAATTAATCTGAAAACTTTCAATCAAGTGTAATATGCACCGATAATCATTTCTTTAACATCATTTCTCTCAACTAACAACAATTAATCTGAATTTTTGCTGGAATTTGAGTTCGAATACGAAGAACAATTTGCACACAAATCTAATGAAAATTCAGATCTGAATGTATGGAATCACTCAGTTGTGATTCAATTCATGTTTCTAATGGTGAAACGCAACTGAAATCAATAATTAATTTAACAATTTCTATCAAAAAACTTATTAAAGTGATTCACAGGGGCTCATAAGTCGTTTCTAAGCTCCAAATCTATAAACCGAAGGCTCTAATACCAATTGATAGGTACAAATGGATCGACATCTGTTAATGATGTCATGCAATTGACAATTCTATGAACATTGCAATCAAACTGTGCAAATATAACAAAAATTCAATGAAGTTTCATTGATAGATGCAAAAGATTACAATGTACAATATGAGAAAGTTCTAAGTATTCTGTGAATGTCTACCTGCACAAAAATACATATAATCCTATTTATACTAATTAAAGAAACTAAGGAACATATATTTACAACTAAGTCCCTACACTATGACAAAAAGAAAAACCAATGACTAAATGCTAATCTTCAAGGGCTCTAACATTACTAGGGTTTGTTATTAGGTTATGATTTTTTGCAATCCATTGCAATTGGTACCTAAAAGTGTGCACCTATGCCTTGTATTTATAGGCTCAGAGTTTTACTGTTAGGTTAACAGTAACTTTCTTATTTTGGTAAGAAAGTTACCCAGAGAATGTCTTGATGTGACTTTCTCTGACTAAAGTAAAGTTGTCTGTAGAAGTTAACTTTATGACATTACTTTAGTGTTTGACTTGTTGACTTGATGTACTTTGTGAAGTACATGCTATTCTTAAGTAGGAGTTTGTTCTTCAATAGGTGTTTGTCTTGATGTTGGACTTGAGTCTTCTGTAGGAATTTGTTCTTCAGTAGTAGTTTACCCTTCTGAAGAACTTTGGTCTTCTGTAGGAATCTCACTTGAGACTTCATCCGTAGCAAGCTGTTCTTCCGTAGAAGATCCTTGGATGCATAATTCCTTGTTGTTCCAGTAAAACATCTGCGGAAATACTAAATGTTCATCCGTAGATAGTTCTTACATTTAGTCAATTTTATGAAATTGACTAAGTATGATGTTATTCCTGCAATCTCACATATAAATTAACACATATTGGGTTAACCTACACATATATTGCATACAAGAAGAGAAATATGTACAAAAGTTTATTCCAAAAAGTTAATTAAAGTTCTAAGCCTATACATTAAATCTAGACCTATTGAAACTAGATCTAACATACAAAAGTAAAAAAGTTACAGACCAATGACCATACTCTATAATTGACAAAAGTTTGGATTGTTTCACCAACTTATCTAAGTTTTTGAGTTTCAAGAGTGGTAGCGGAAAGTTGTTCAGCTTTTTGTCAAAAGATGATTAGAGAAAGCATCTATTATCTGTCTTTGGAAGAAATTAGTCTTTGGATTCGAAAGACTTTGAATCTGAAGCTTTGGAAGACTTCATCTTTGGCTTTGGAAGATTTTGTCATTAGGCTTCAAAAGATTTTACACTTATCTTATTTCCTTTGAGTTGTGTAAAACTTCCAAAGTAACTCTACTATATACTTCATGTATGTATGCTAAGAGCATTTCTTTTACTTTGGTTGCATCAGCCTTTACGTGTAAAGCTTACAGAGGTGTTACAAGCTTGTTCGATAATCAACATTTGACCAAATCTAGTAAACACAGTCAAAACGGGTCAACATCGTGAAAGCTAGTGAACATGGGTAAAAGAAACTAATCGGGTGGAAAGGTATAACCTACATGTACAAGTTATACTATTAAATGTACAAGTTATACTATAAATTTAATGTACTCAATTGGTTGTCTTGAGCTCTAAAAATAAAAGCTATGATAATAGACCTCATTCTGTAAATCGAGCAACCAAACGATATTGACAATGGGTTTATGAACCGAAACGTATAAACGTGTCATACACTAATTATTCTTAATATGTATACTACACGTGCGCACTTGGTATTTATATTTATGTAAATAAAGTGTTATAGTAAAATAATAAGATGTTATTATTACACAAATACTATATTACTCGACATGAGATAAATTCTAATAATGGTTATAAAAATATTATTATTTAATCCAGAAATATTATTATATCTGGTATTGTAATTACATATTATTTTTGAAAAACTTTTACTAAACTTATTATTACTAAACTTATCATAGGAAACAAAACATATCAAAATTATGTTTCATAATTTAAGACATAATATAAGATTATATGGCACAATTATTATCTTATGTCATTTTATTAAATTTGTTACCATTCCTTTAATATGATTATATAATCATTGTTGGTATTAATATTTTTTACCAACACTGTATCTTTTATCGGTTTTAATAGTATTGTTAGTATTCAAAACAGTATAGTATTATTTCATTACACGATAACTATAGTCATCATGTGAGTAATTTTCTAGAGTGAATTTATATGTTAATAATATATATTCGGGCATTAATATTTTAATAATACAAATGTACATTACCTTGGTGGAACACATAAATACACATACCTAATATACGTACCTATTTAGAATAATACAAAAAAAAGTATACATAATTTTCAAGCAATGGATACTTATATAAGAGACTTTGAATATATATATTTTAATACAAACATTACATTATGTATATGTTAACTATACATGTATGCATCAACTTATTAAGATAAATCAATATTTTGTTACTTATACAAGGTATACAAAACATCACACATACTTGATAAGAATTAGACAAAAAAAATCACCATTCCACTATACATACATATATGTACAAGATATATATACTTGCAAATTTACATACAAGAGCAAATCAAAAAAATTATGAGTATACTAAGTGTAGAGAATTATGAAGAGGCTGAAGCAACCAAAGTCCTCCTTCAGAGAACGTCTTCAGCTGTTGTGACAACCTCTGTTGTCTTCAGCTGTTGTCTTTAGTTGTTGTCTTCAGCTGTTGTCTTCAGCTGTTGTCTTCAACTTTGTCTTCAGCTGTTGTCTTCAGACTTTGCCTTCAGCTGTTGTCTTCAGCTGTTGTCTTCAGACTTTGTCTTCAGCTGTTGTCTTCAG
>BJCM01154634.1:0-10147 GCA_018326385.1 Flaveria bidentis | reverse complement strand
CCATTTGGGTTGAATCAGACGAACTGTCAGCTGCTTGATCAATAGCTTGTGAAATTGATGTAGTTGGTAGCCCTGATCGATGCAGAACACGATTGTACCTCGCTGATTACTCTATCTCTGGATCAAATACTAATGGTGATATCCTACCCGAATAACGAGTATGCATGCAATCTGTCACCTACACACTGAAAAACACCAAGCGTAACAAGGAAATAACGAAATAAAGCAAAACAAATAACAAAAACTAAACACAAATCAAATAGCAAAACACCAAGCGCACCGATTCCCCGGCAACGGTGCCAAAATTTGATCGATGTCGAAGTACCAATCAAAGAAGATGTTAAAATGTGTGTTCCTATTCACCTAAACTAGTTAGGGTAAGTAGGGTTATCAAACCTCGTGGAATTAGTGGTCGGTGTATTGTGAATTGATTTATAAGAAACGATTAACTAAATTATCCAATTACTTAAACTATTGCGTCTTAGCTGTAAAAATTAGATCTTGGAATGATTAAGAACTTAATTAAGAAAACAAATTGCAATTACTGAAAATTAGGTAGAAGACGATTATGAAAAAGGGTAATCCACCCCGGGATTCAGGTTCGGTTCCTGGTATTCGCCTAGTTCAACTTGGTGGAAAATCCTTAACGGGGATTCTATACGTGTAATGATTAAGTGACAAAGATAACCAAGACTTAATGGGTCTTAGTACACCATGTCAATTGAATAAATAACCAAAATCTTGCAATCATACAACTCGCGCTTAATTATATAAAATTGAAATCAAGAATTACTAAAACAATTGTTTAAACAATCAAGACACAAGTTAAACTCAATAAAGAACTTAACATGTTCTAAAGTTTAATCCCAACACAATTTGAACATAAACGAAAACCTAAAAACACGAAACCTATCACCTGAGGTAGATCACGAAACGTTTAGCCTTGCATCTTCATGAATTCGGCAACAAGATCGGATTGGAACATTATTTGATGGATTGGAATGAGTTGGAGAAGTAGAATCAACCTCAAGAATCGTCCAAGTTCGTCCCTTTTTGCTCCTAATGCGAATTAGGGTTTTAAGAATTACTAATTCCCTTTAAATATGGTCAAAACCCGGGAAAACTAGTCAAACTTTTCAATACGACGTAAGCTACGTCCAAAAGGACGTAACTTACGTTCTCTTTTGGGACATACGTCCTAACCTTCAGGCTTACGTCCTCTTTTTCCTTTCTTTTGAAACCGACATAAGCTACGTCCATAGGGACGTAACTTACGTCCTCCCTTGAACAATTCTTCTTTTTCTCCTTTCTCTCGTACCCTGCTTCTGTAATTCACAATCGCCCAACGTAATCGCATTCTATGGTAATCAAATAACAAAAACATATATTTAACTACTTAAAACACATACACATCCCGAATGCATCAGGTGCGGGTTTGTCTTCTTGAAGAACGGTGGGAGGAGGGATTGTGGCAGTACCATCGACATGGGAAATAAGATTTTGAAGAGATAGGAGAGGAGTCATTTGATTCTTCCATACAAGGTAGCTGGATGAGGAAAGCTTAATCGGAAGCATGTGAAGAATGGTGTTCATGGGAAGAGACCCATTAGTGGAGGAAGATAAGGAAGCCATGGAGGGGAGGAAGGAAGAAGGTGAAGAAGAAAAGGCGGGGAAGGGCAAAGGATCGAAGGGCAAAGGATCGAAGGTCTATGATACCATATAATGAATTTATTGTGGAATGGTTGGCTTGCCTCAAAGTGAGGGAAAGCCATATATGAAAAAGATACACAATAGCTACATAAAGAATAGGACAAATACATTACAAGACCTTAAACAATATAAAACATGTTAAACTTTATCTATTACACGCGCAACCCGCACAAATGTATAAACTAGTTATATTAAATTGATCATTATGCGTATATACAACTAAATAATATATAGTATTGCATTGAGCTTATAGTTTTAATTCTAACACATTAATTCTCCGTTTTATATTAACCTTCGGTACTTGAACCTTTTAGGTAATGTATTCACCATCACTCATCACAAAAGCACATGTAATACAATTAATGGACCTCTATTGTGAAAAATTACAACACATATTTAAATAAAGCAAAGAATGTCTTAAAACCGAAACGGTCGCCTAATGTTCTAACTTCTGTGAGTGATCATTAGTCGTTTGTATCTTACATTTTTGGTTTTATTATGTGAAACTACTTACGGGATGTTTGATTTACTTCTAACCCGGTCAAAATGTCTTATCCACTGATCCGGTCAGACAGTTTGCCGGCCAACGTGTTTGATTATCATTATTTCACGTCTGACCCGGCTCGACACCGCTAACTCATGCCTATTTTTCTTCTTACCCGTTCAGTTTTGGAACAACAACTTACCCGGTTATCACTTTCTAACCGAGTAAGAGAAATCAAACAACCCCTTGGCATAGTTCAACGGGCCATGTGCAGATAAATTACGACCCAAGATTTATGAATGTTGTTTTTAAAATACTTAATTTTGTTATTTAAAAAAGACTAACGGCGCAGTTTGTTACACACTTACTTTTTATTTCAAAATAATAGACTTAAAGCCAATGAGTCTTAGATCAACTGACTTAGAAGGATGCATCTTATGACTTTTCAAAGTGGATGTCATGGGTAGGAGTTTCACTAGATGCAATATGTTTCTACTGGGTCAAGGGTTTTACCATAGTGGACCTTTAGGTGACGAGTTTCCATTGGAATGGTGGACGAGCCTGATCACCGGCGTTGTTTGTGTTCACGAGCGTAGGTGGCGTTTCGTCAATGGGTTTACCCGGGTGACCGGACTTAAAAAATTATTCATTGGTCATTAAAAAAAATAATAGACTTAGTATGGTATTTAATGTAATCAAGTAATTGGACTAAAGAAGGAAAAAAACTAAAAAACACTATATTGGTGTAACTAAAAGTCTCAAACATATGATCTTAAGAGACGATATAACTTAAAAACCCAACCGCCTCGTTTATGAGAGACTAGTTATATAAATTATTATTTCTAAGAGTATTAACGTGTAATATTAATAAAGTAACTTTGTTCAACACAATTAGTAGGGTTACAAACGAACTGAACATTCAACAAACAGTTCGTGATTCGTTCGGCGGAAAATTCGTTTATGTTCGTTCGTTTAGTAAAGGAACGAACACGAACAAGAAAACTTCGTTCGTTTAGTAACACGAACGAACATGAACACAAGTTGTGTTCGTTCATTTATGTTCATTCGTGAATGTTTGATAATGTGTTCATTTATGTTTGTTAAGGTATTTGTTTATATTCTTATTTTTTTGTTTTATTTATCTCTATGACTATTATATCAAGTATTATTTTATATTTATGTTAACTACTTATTTATTTTTTATTGATTTTGTGTAATATTTGTAATAAAAAATGTACATTTTATTTTAAAATAAATCTATAATAATTTGTATTCGTTTGTGTTTATGAGATTCTTTGTGTTTGTTATGTTAATGAACAGTTCTTTGTGTTCGTTTGTTTTTGTTTTTGTTCATTTATGTTCGATAAGTGTTCGTCAACAGTTCATGAACATGTTCATTTTCTTAATGAAAGAACATGAACAATAAATTTTATTCGATAAGTGTTCGTGAACAATTTATAAACCAAATTTGTTTTTTAACGAACGAACACGAACAAAGCCTTGTTCGTATTCGTTCGATTCGTTTGCAATATCTCGGTATCAAAACCGAGTTACTTTCAAAAACAAAGTTTCCATCACATGACATATGTCTCATTTTATAAAGTAAAATCATTATAAGATGATATTTTTGTTAAATAATATTGTATTTCAAATTATTCAACCATGAACTATACGTCCCACGAAAAATGGAAAACATATGATCTTGAAGCGAAAAAAAAAAACTATTTTTACTTGACCATATTGTTTATTGGATATCTTGATAATAATGATAAATGTTTGAATAATATGTCAACCATCATAATCTAAAAAAAAGAGGAAAAAACATTAGGCTAATGATATTGTTGTGGCCAATCCGACAAAAAAAAGTGAAATAAAGAGTAATAATTATTAATTTTCTGTTAAATTTTAGTCCTTTTCACTTTGGACATATCCAAAAGTTAAGACTTTTGGAACAAATTCTACATCGTCATTGGAGATTTTTTTTAAAAACAGAGCTACAAATTCATTATTAGCAATTGAAATTTCAAGTTTATGTTTTATATCACCTTTGCAACCAATTGTTTGTATTTACCGCTGTATATATAAATAAAAGGAACGTTAAACACAACTCAGATCAAATTATATAAAACTAGGTGCCTAAGTCATTTTAGTTCTAAGACACTATAATCCGGATCCATAAGAGAACGTCATATGCTTCCTTGTGATGGTAAGACTCGAGCATATGGTAGATAAAGATAACATGGTTACATAAAAGGGGATATGTGATAGCAGAGTATACAAGGGTCAATCTTAGCATCAATATCATTGTATGTTATCCAATTTGAATTTGGCCTAACCATTGAGGTTAAAGGCAATATTCATAACAAAGAATTCATACATTGGTTTGGTGTGCTCGTGTGTTAGAAATTTTGTGTAGATCTCACCTTGCATCAATCGATGTATCGAATAGGTAAAATGAGATGTCTGGGATGACACTATCAAGATGACTTGTGTTAGCAACATCCCACAAGCATGATGTGCGGTCCCAGCCTTGAGAACTAAAAGTTATTTTTCCTTAAAGTATATCATTCAACTTTTATCACTTTAATTGATTACTCATCATATTTTTTTTACTTGCTATGTTTATAAAATAATTAAATAACTTACTTCTGTTTTATCGTTCAAATGAAGAGGATCCAGATTCATACACCATGTAAAATTCAACAAAAAAATAGATCGTAGTTTATAGTAACTGTAAACAGTATTTTATCAATTTATATACTACAATGTATTATTAAAAAAATAAATCCAAAAAACCTGAAACTTGACTATGGTGTGTGGTGACAAAAAGTGAAAACACGAAATTAGGGACCGCACATCCAGCATCTGCCGAGGTTAAAACGGTTGGTGTCTATCCCAAAAATAAAAAAGAAACCGTACGACCAATAATTAATGTCCGGATTTCAACCAAGATCCTTCAATTGGATTTATTATTATTCCCGCCAAAACCAGACAATAGTCATAAAGTAAAACCTTGAAATGATTTTGAATATGTAAGAAAATGGTTTGTCTAAAAATAGTTATTGTGTCCTTAGGAATTGCTTTTGTTTAAAGTTTAATGGTTTTGTGCGAATTGTATCATATATAATATAAGGTTGAAACATTGCATAAACTATTTGATTTGAACTAAGATTTTTTATACATTCAACTTTAGAATTATTTTTTTTCCAATCCCTCTCTTATCAAATGAATGAGCAGGTTAGTACATAGTTGGCGGTTAAACCCTTTGGCAGTTATAACCATTTGCGGTTAAAATGTTTGATTGTTATAACCATTTGTAATAGTTAATTATAACCAACTTTAAAAACTTTGATGTAGTTCGAATTGCATTTCTGCTTAACTTTCATCCAATCTTGATCAAAACCAAAGTTGACACTTTTAGTATTCATAGTATGTTCTTGATTTTGTTTGAATATATGTTTTATATTATCAAGGATAATTGTAAGTGGATAATACAGAAAATATTACTATTCATTTTTATATTTAGAGAAACATAGTGTAACTATTATAAATTTTTTAATATTTTTTATAGTGGTTGTGAGTGGATACAAAATAAAAGGTAAAGATAAAAATATAAATTAATTTTATTTAATTAAAAAATAGATAAAAAAATAATGTTTTTAATATAAATATGAGAATGAAAATATAGAATATCTAGTGTGAATGCTTTTACAATTAAGGGACTGTTTGATTTTCCTTACTCGGTCAGAAGGTGATGACCGGGTAAGAGCTTGTTCCAAAACTGACCGGGTAAGAGGAATAAAAGACATGAGTTAGTGGTGTCGGACCGGATCAGACGCGAATATGTGATAATCAAACACGTTGACTGGCCAAAATGTCTGACCGAGTCAGTGGGTCAGACATTTTGACCGGGTCAGAAGCAAATCAAATAACCCTAAACTAACTTCAGCTCGACCCCGCCAAGTGTTTTGCCCCTTGAACCCACTAGGGTTTGTCAACCCTAGGACCCGACCAAAGTTGTAGGCGCCTCCCAAGGGCATGTGATCAACTAGATCTTTAATCTTTGAAATCATAATATTACCGAAACAAGTACGTACCTCACACTTCCACATTTGATATTTGATGGTTGATTATCATCTCACATTTGATCGTTAAGTAATCCAACTACCTAAAATAGATTTACAAAATTAAAATCACCAACACCGACCAAGACTTTGATCCCAATTGTAAGTTTATAAATGACCCCGACGTTAACCGAGTCACTTAACAAAACATTCATCTATGTGATAAACAAACAAACGTGAGTAAAAATCAGTGAAACAAGGAACATTACGTAGGTAAAGATGGAAACACAAATATTAAAGAACCATCTGATATTTTACTGAAAAAACATAGGATGAAAAATCATAACATAAAAAGATGAAAATATTAAATAGTGAAATATTTATTAAGATATGGACTACCCTATCCCTACTCTAAATTCCCTCATTTATAGATTATTGGACCACTAAAAAAACTTTAAAAGATAAATAGCATCGAAAAATATTTGAACAAACTATAAGTAATCAAATAGTTGTCGCTATCAAAGTCGTTTATGCACACATAATCAAGTTGAATTTGAGTTGAAGAGAGGTTATTTGTATAAAAAACTTGAGTTCGTTTTCGCTCCAGGTTGATTTATCTTGTGTAACTCGTTTTTAGCTCATATAAAGTAGATCATTTTCTTGTGTATTGGTAGTTTGATACTATATTACTTAACACTTATATAATTTAAGATTGTTGTTGATTCATAATTTAAAACTTTTACAAAATAAATGTACGAGTCATCCAAACTTATAAAGATAAATTAACTCGTCGAGCCTCGAGCTGCATATACATAAGTTCAGGTGGATATACGTAGTCGAGTTGGCTGTAATCCTATACAAGCCTCCAATCGGGTTAGAGATTAACTTCTTATCACCGAAGATTAACATGTAGTTATTATATGATTTCCTTAACTTGTAATTGTGAGTTGGAGACATTACATGAGTAATATAGTTACAGAGGAACGTATTAGGATGATTAGACCGTATGATGATGTTAATGAAGATATATACATAGATCGAATAGAATAGAATGTATTATTCATGAGAGATTTAATAATATATTATTGTATTATTAGGTTAATTGTTAAATGTAACTTATTAACACTATACAACAGCCTTTTCTATATCATGTTTGTATGACTAAACAGAAAAGAAGATTGAATATTAATATCAAAATAGCGGTAATGTTGCATATTTCATTTGAATTTAAATTTGTAAACTTTTATATCATGGAATATTATTATTAGAAAGAGCACTTAAAAAATGGATAAGACTTCACATACAAATATTTTAACTTTCATGCTGTCACCTGGGACATTGTAGGCCTCCCACGACTCAAAAGTCCTTCTAAGTACAATATTTTATCTGGATGTACAGATTTATTTTTCATCTTTTTGTATACAAACACTAAAAGATTATAATATTTTAGGTATCTCTAATTTTATAAAAACTGAAGTTTCATAATTAGCTTTATCAACAGTACTAATAACTAATGATAATGACTTCAAATTATTAAACATTATTATTATATATGTTAATAAACTTTAAAGTTTAAATACTTGATCAATAATTTAAATTAAAACTTGACAACATAAACTACAAAATGAAGTATTTTTTTAACTGTGATAAATCGTTAGCAGAAAACTTATAGAGTTTAATGAAGATGAAGCCCTAAATAACAACAATGAGACATCAAGATATAAAACTGACTCGCAATGTCTATTTTTAATGAATTTTTACATTATTGTTATTTTTAGAATTAAAATATGGAATAATTAGTTGGACTTTATGTTGTTATATAATTTGTATTTGAAAATGTTTTTTTCTTATTTATTATCTTATAAATAACTACTTTATAAAACACTTCTAACCTGAACCAGTCTTGAACGAATTGTAACCGGCTTCTATTATCTATTACACCATACGAGTTTTGATCCAAACCATTACATCTCCCAAACCAGTAAAAAACCTATTCTGACTTGAATGGGTTTAAGTCTCAGTCTGTCTCTATCGTCGTTTGCTAATTAACGAGATTAAATAAAATCTAACTTGTATATTGTAGTGACTCAACGCCTTATCAATATGTTGCTCTTAAACATTTTAATCGAATATTAGTTGCTACTAAACAAGTTTGTTGCAATTGTTGGTAGTGCCCAATGGTGAACCCAATGCATGTATACCTATAGGATTTAATAACTTCTAGTACAAACATTGATAATTTTTTTATTTTTAGAGCATTCACAACCGGTTCCCTATATTTATGTGAGTGTATTTCTTATATTATATGGTATGGTTATAAGTGATTATGAGTAAATGATATGGTAAATTTACTGTTCAATCTATATTTTAGGGAATCACTGTTCGAAACCATATAATAATTTTAATATATTTTAAGTGGTTGTGAGTGAAGGAGAGAGAGAAAATAATGATAAAGTTAAAATTGAGAGAGAAAAAATAGTAATTTTTAATGTAATTATATAAAAAAAATAATGCTCTAAGTTTAGTTTTGATCAAAATGAGAGGATACTCTGAATGAAAAAAAAAAGATTTTTCCTTAAAAGACGGAGATACATTTTGTTTCAATCAAAGTCAAAAATTTAAACTTTAACATTATCTGTTGTTAAAAAATCTTGAATCCGTCATTAATTGTGATGCCAACTCACACGAGGCACAAGTTTCTTAGGTAGAGATCCCACGTTTAATCTTGGCAAAAATGTAATTAAAAGGTGTAGTTAGAAGCGGTAGTAGTTATGCTATAAAAAAGTTAAAAAAATAAAACATTTAGTAACAAATGAAATGTTATTATTCTTTTTATTTTCGAATATTGCCTCAGTCAACAGTCGTTTTCAAATAAGGTATATATGGTGCAGCAGCTCTTGTGTTCAAATGTGAACAACGGAACAAATGGGCTCTCTGCCTTTCACCTTTCGTTTTCAGTTTTCACCTGTTTCTCTCAAACAAACAAAAAATATATATTAATTAATCTATTGCCTTTTTCTGAATAAAACCATTTGTTTTCAAAAGGTCAAATAGTTTGTTTTTCAAATTCAAACTCATACTCAAACTAAAAAGTGTATTTAATTTGGAACTAAATTTATATGCTAACATATTTAAACTTATATATGCTTGATGAATTTCTAAAAAGATAACAACATTTATATAAATAAATAGAAAATAGGGTTTGCATAAAAGACATGTGTACTATTAGTATTTTATACAAATCTCTTCTTTAATCATCCTTAAATTGTTGTTTTGCATTTCTCAAACCAACTCACATTTTGAGTTACAACTATATATCTATGGTTTTTGTTTTTTAACCGGCCAAAATATTTGATAATTAAAGTCTGATGGGTTCATGTTCTTTGATTAATTAAAACTATATATCTATCATATTATTGTGTCATATATAAAATAATAAAAAGTTGTTCGAGGAAAACTGAACAAGCGCTCGTCTTTGGTTGATTTACAAACCAAACCAAGCCGTTTGGCTCGTTTACAACTGAACCAAAATTGAACGAGCGAATTTTCAAGCATTTGTCACCCTAGTTAGAATGTCAAACAATTTGAAGAACCTTAGTTTGAACCCTATCGACTCCACTTTCTAGCGACCTATGCCTCGCCTTCTGTTTTTTAGGTTTTTCTTTTATTATATATTTTGGGTTTATTTTTAGAATTTGAATATTTATAGTCTCTTTAATTTCACTTTTATTTTTAGGATGGTTTTGTAGTAATGCTATTTGCATCATGTAACATTTAAATATTGTTAGTTTTATTGTTGACACTAGAGCTATAACTTGGCTCATTAACCGACCCGACTTAAATCAAGTTGTTTGTCTTAAATAGCTTAAATTGTGTGTGTGTGGAGGGG